>PYAF01002150.1:280306-318901 GCA_007407185.1 Glycine tomentella | reverse complement strand
ATGCTGTGTTTTGGCTTGATGTATGGGTCGTTTGTTGTTGCTGCATTTGGAGTTATGTATCTCGCATGATACTATTTTGTTCATGGTCTGTATTTTTATTTTGGATGACTGTATACGAACCGTTATATTTATTTATGCCTTAATAACTTAGACTATGTATTATGTTGAAATTATTCCACCATAGCAAATCGTCTAAAATAATATTTTATGTAACCAAATTACGTAGAAATTTTTTTTTTCGTAAATTTAAGCGTAGTGGGTAAAAATTGAAACAACGTAAGAGGTTAAAATAAGAAAATAAAATGAAGTCGTTATACGAACTACCCATGGTCTCCCTTGTGCATGTGAACTAGCTAAAGTTGTTGTTGGCGGCATATCGCTTTCAAGTGTTCATTTGTTTTGGGGAAGATCAAATTTTTCAGACTAAGGTTTAGATGACGAGCAAATTGACATTAACGACGAGATGGAGGCTATCTCCAAGCGTTTTGAGAAGGTTGACATGTGCGGTACGGTCACACTTAAAGACTAAACTTAAAGAACTTGCATTTCCTGATTCAACTTTAATACATCTCCCACCTGAAAAGGTGAAAACAAAAGATGCTCCAAAAAATAAACACACAAAACACGAAAGATCCACCAAGCGGGATCCGTCTTACTTTGAGTATGTGAATGAATTACATTCGGTGCAAAATAGTTGTTCTACACACAAAAGGTCTGATTCATCGTATGGGCATACGCATAACAACAGGAACATTCCGATGATGCATCAATTTCAGCCTTTTATGCATAGATTCATCATGGACATTACTGATGTTAAAGCTGATGGTAATTGTGGATATCGTGTAATTGCTGTCGCATTAGGTTATGGTGAAGAATCTTGACCTTTGGTACGTAATCATTTGCTGAAAGAACTTGCACAATGGTCTGATCAATATATAGCCTTATTTGGCGGCTTTTAGAGGTTTGAGCAGTTAAAGCGTTCACTTTATGTCGATGGTTTTTCGAAGGTAAACAAAATCAAATACCTTTGCAAATATAACGTTACTTTCGATTATTTTAATCTTCTAAATACAAAACTAATAGAAGTTTTTCTGTATAGGTATCTATGGTAAGTGGACGGATATTAGCGATATGGGATATGTGATTGCATCCAGGTATAATGTCATTCTTGTTTCCCTTTCTCTCCAACAAAGTATAACATTTTTCCCTCTGAAAACCCAACCACCTAAAGATCCATCTGTTCATCGTATTATATGTATATTGGCCATGTGTTTGGTAACCATTTTGTTCAAGTATAACTTCCACGGTTTAGCAAAGTATTTTATTCTATTACATTTGGTTCATTGCATTTTTCCTAACTTTTTTGTTTGAATAGGTCGGACTGACAGACGATTGCCCCATCCCATCTACCGCATTCTTGTGGTCTACGCACTGTTCCAATGAAGCCAGACATTGGCCGACTCCTTATGTTGATCGAATGAGACTGTATACTAAATCCATGAAGTGTAGCATTGACCATGTCGATTTAGGAGACGAATAAAGATTTAAATTACAGTATTGGCCTTTTTTTTGTAATGATGTTAAATACTTCTCAGTTACTATGACTTATATTTACTATGGTCTACATTTATAATTTTGTAATGAAAGTCATCATCATGGGCTCATACCCAGAATTTATCAACAACACACGCAATCATGTTTAATCACGAAAGTGTTTAATCATAGTGCACTTAATGCTGAGTAACATAGTGTCAATAAGAAACTAATTACGAAAGTGTTTAATCACGAAAGTATTATCTATAAACATAGTGTCAATACAAGAGTCTTCAATCTGTCCAATCAAGCCGTCTCTTTTGCGTACCCCTTGACCGACTGGTTCGCACAAACACGTTTCCATGTTGAGTAACACTCCGTGCTAATTCCAACAGGTGTTGTACACTAGTGTATGCATCTGTACCAGGAGTAACCATATGCATGTCCAACATGTGCTGCAACCTGTCTCTTATCCTTTGGCACATACCCTAAAACAATCATATAATATGCGATGGTCATAAATCATTGTTGTGAATACCTTAAAATATATTTAAAAGAAATATTATTGGCATTGTTTACCGATTCATGTTGAGGCATATGATTAACATCAGAAGCTCCCGCAACTGCATCTGCCACACCTGGTCTTTCATCGTCCTGCACAGAAGGGAGGTCCTGCATGGTAGTAGTGACTCCCAACGGATGTCGGCTAGGCTCCCCAGCCCAGGCGGACTCATAAATAGATCGGATATCTGATAGATCCATTCCATATAGCCACGAACACACTCACTAGGATAAGTCACCAAATGTCATGTGGAAACAATGTACTCGGAGAAGTGGGTCCATCGATCGTCAACTTCTTCTGGCGAAGGAGTCTTAGAGTTGTGCAACTCAGGGATTTGTTGAACAAACCCAAATTGCCTAATAACCCTCTCGGGTAAATGTCTGATCATGTATGGTCCAAATCTTAGGTACCCAGAAAATAAGGAAATCATATCGAAGTCCTTGTGGCAACGGTGGTCCCCGTATGACGTCCAACAAATGTCGTCCAATGTCAACCTATCTAACCGCCTGGGATAGCTTGTAACTGGTAAAGCCTTAGAAGCTTTCCAGCAACATGCACGGGGCAACCTCTCATCGTAATGAGGATCTCGATGACATTTCCAATGGTTGGAAAATGTTCATAGATCCAACACTGCAGTATGAAATAACGAAATTCATTAATATAACAAATCATAATGTTAACACTAACATAATTTAAATTTACTAGACAACATTACTTAATTAAATGATGTATTGTAATTACTTGTACCAATGAAATATATCTGGCAAGGTGTTTCCCGTGATGCTGACATGCATAGTTTAAATTTTCATACATGTGAACTTGAGCAGCTGCACCCCAACTATACCCCGCCGATTGGTCTAGATCGCAAAATGTGTTTAAGAACACCATACTGATGTGTGTGGCACTCTTGTTAGCAAAGATTGTGCAATCAACCAGATGGAGCAAATATGCTCTAGCCGCTAAAACCCACTGCCTACCATCACACTTCGCAGCATACAATTCTCAAAGCCACGATAGTCGAACATATGCCCCATGGCACTATTCAGTCTCAGCTTCAGCGTCCTCTACTGTCACGTCCAGCAACTCAACCAATAATGTGATAGCCTCCCCCACGTCAAGTGCATCGTACGTCTGCAAAGCTCCCATGACTGGGAGATGCAACAACGACGTAACATCATCTAATGTCAGACTCACTTCTCCGATTGGCAAGTGGAAGCTGCTGGTCTCCGGGTGCCACCTCTCCACAAACGCAGATAACAATCCTCTGTCTCCGGTCTCGACCGAGCATGAAATAAATGGGCTTAACCTAGTAGAAGCCACTAGTCCTTCAATCTCAGGTGTCGGGGGTCCAAATTTGGCTACTTTACGTCCGTGAGAAGCCAGTTGTAACTTAGGACGTTCCTGTAAATAAGTTATTATTAGAGGACATCAAATTTTAAACTATAAGTTGTTTTGTATCTAATTAAACATTAAAGTACCTCTCCGACCCATACTCTAAGAGCCACGTGGTTACCATAGTCTTTCAAAATAGAACAGTCTTCCGGGCCACCTGGAAATCCTTCTGAATCACTACCTATGGCATCCGTCACATGAATATCAGGCTCCACATGCTCTTCCTGAGCAACTGGTTCCTCAGCAACAGGAGCAGCTGCCCGTCGTCTTCGGGCGGAAGCGGTAGGCCTATGACGTTCAGTGCCTTCCTTTGCATTATCAGCATCACGTGATCCAAATGCTTGATCTACAACTCTCCCTAGAATTTTATGCAAATTTAGTGTTTTTACCATATCCTGTACCAATAATTATACAACAACTTTTAAAACTATAAACAAATCCATGTTATATACAACTAACACAAACATCATCCAACATCTTCACATACAAAAATTGGTCAATTATTCACACATAGTCCATCTATTGACCGTAATTCACTCCAAGTCCCTAAACTTCAAGATCCAAATCTAAATCATCCAATTATAATTCTCGCTGCAATCATTTAACACACAAAACCACACCTCAAGAGTTCCAAGTGACTAAAGTATCAAAATTAAGGAAACTAAGGGTTAAACAAATCCTAATAGACTCAATATTCACTCTAAGTGACTAAAGTATCACTAAGGTCAACATAAAGGATCAATTGAAACAACTAAGGTCTTCACTATACAAGATAATAGATTTGTGACCATTTTTCAATTTTAAAATCAATATTGCATACCATATTCAGCAATTCATCAATGAGTTGATTGTACTTTCGAAAATTAACCATAATAATATGAAAAAGCTCTTAGGATGTTGTTTCAAATTGCAATAGTCAGAATATTTTAAAAAAGGCTTCTTATGGATTATACAATCCGTATGAAGGTTACGGATTGTGTAATCCGTAAGATCCCCCCATACCACTCTTACGGATTGGCTAATCCGTATCACTCGCACAGATTCGCCAATCCGTAATGACCCCCATGACAGAAGACGACGCTCACCGTGACGCAAACACCACCACCAACGGCACAAACACGACCACCAACCACCTATAACTCCAACGACCGCACAGTACCAATGACACCACTGTCAACCACATCACAACCAAGAAGACGAAAGTGAAGACGAATAACGTGTAGCTGCTGAAACCAAATAGTGTATTACAAACTAAACCTAATTAAAATAGTTAAAAGGCTATTTTCGGTATTACACTATTATCCTATAGTGTATGAAGAAAATAATATAGTGTAGGAAGCAATAACCAAAGTTAAAATATATATAGACTCCACTAATAAAAATTTGAGCCCGAATTATTTAATAGGGTCGTCCTATGGGATTTCTTCCTATTTTTTTTTTCATCAATTATTTATTTTAAATTTATAAATATTATATTATTTTAAATTTTAAATAATATAACTTTAAAATATAATAAAAATAAGTTCTCATAATGTTCATATACTCAGTAGTACCCAAAACCATATACACTAAAAAGTGACCAAAAGAGTATTTAGAGTTTCATGGTTACAAAATATTACATGCCTAGAAACACACATAAATATTATGTAACTATCCTCCCCTGTGATGATAATTCTATCACTTCCAACTCAACCATTTTCTATACGTGTTGTAGAAATCCACACATTCTGCCCTTAATTGCATATCATTGTCAGATAAGCAACTAAGTCAACTAATTAATACAATGAACTAATATATATATATATATATATATATATATATATATGAAAAATTGTGAAATTAAATTAATTAGTTTGGAGATAAAAACACATGGAAAAAAATAAAAGAGAAAAATACGTGAAATTTTGAAAGTAAAAGGACAAACAATACTATTAAACTTTATGGTTTGAGTATATTGTACCAAATGATTGAGCTTCTAATTTCTCAATAATTTTAGATTCATTGTACGTATGTGGTAATAGTTTTTCAGTTGCTAATATGATAAAATATTGCCCACATGTCAGTTTTCTAGTACTAATCCTCCTTGATCGACTTTCTCTTCTTCATTAAATCCAAAACATCTAATACATTAATCTTATTGATAAGTATATTTCGATGTATTTGGATTTACTTACCATAACAAATATTGGTAAAGCATTTCAGTGATATTTTATTTTTTAGTAAATAAATTTTGATCCCATTCGGCCATTCCCATTTAATATATTAAGCTTCTTAAAATAATTTTAAAACATATAAATTATTTTGAATTTATTTTTATAAAGTATCGATTATGATTCACAAACGTAAATATATGGAAATATATAACTTCAAATTGTTTATCCAATACAATGTAGTTTACTTATTTTAACCAACATTTATATAGGGAACTTGTTTAATAACAAGTTTTAGTTGAAACAAAATTTATTTATTACACTTTACGGCTATGCTGTAGATCCTAATTATGCCTTTTTAATTGCTGCTGCCAATTCATCATGGGCTACTTCCCAAGCACTGCTCAATTCGTCACTCCAATAGCCGCCAACAGCCTCCTTTATTGTTTTCAGCAATGCTTCTTTAACCACCTACAAAATATACGAAACATTAGTAATGGACAAGCTCTTACATAACACTTTTTCCTTATAATTAGAATCACAGTTATACAATTTTCAAAATGAGTAATGCTATTGGAGTAGTGGTACGTTTTCTCATGATCTCAACAAAGTAATAGCATCGATCTGTATTAACAAAATTTTAAGTTGACTTCATTAAATATGAAAAAATAATAACCATGCATGAAGTCATGATCACTATATATGTAAAACTTAAGTTTGCATTTATTGTTACATTTTACTAGTATTATTTATCATACCACGAACTGAGGATCATTGACTGCTTTTTGGGCATGGATAGAACCAAGTGCGGCATCAGTCACCACTGTTCCACTTGCTTTAAGTTGACCAGCAGTCACGCACCTACAATTCAAAAAATATATAATATGTGATAATGTGACAAGATAATTAAAAACTAAAAACAAACTCTTATCCTATTGCCTGGAAGCTTCATACTTTTTTCGAATTCGAACCTATGACTAATAAATCACCAAGATATAACTTTATCATTGTGTCAAACTCGTCCTCCATGTGACAAGATAATTATGAAAGAAAAATAATAATCAACAAATGTTAATAGAATTTTATATGCTAATATTCCTAGTTCAAGACATGGTAAAAATATAAAATACAATTCAACAAATTAATGTTCATTGATATTTTAAGAGTGTTAAGATACATTTAAGTCTAGTGGCTTCTTGATAGCATTGGTCTCGGAAAGCCCTCCCTCGATACCGGACTAAGAATAGAAGCGATTCCACCAAAGTGAAATTTCGTACTTATCCCAGCTCTCAAGGAAGATTCGAAGTAGGTAGTCATGCTGAATTTCAAAGTAGTTTTGAGATCTTAAAATTAATCACATAAAATAGTTATAATTTTAGTTGGCTGATACTTACCAATGCAAAAAGCTTTTCAGCATGGCCCGTGAGCTTAGGATTAGTGGGGTCTACTCCATTAGCTAGAAATGAGAACAAGTCCTTTGCTGCAGGTGCTTTCTCCAGTATCCTATTCATTTTTAATCAAACCAATACCACTCACATTAACAATATATCTTTTCAAAGACAACAAATTTCCAGAAGAAAAACAATGAGTGAAAGACACATGCTTAGAGAGAAAACCTACGAAGTGTAGAACACAACGCTGTATTGAGGAATGTTTGCCTTGAATGCTTCGAATGAACTACTCATCAAAGCCTCTTGCTTCTCAGTGAAAGCACCCATATTTCTTTTCTACTTTGTTACTTTTTTTGTTATTTTCTATTGTTCAATGCAAGTTATGAAACAACTTCACATCCAATACATGTTTATATAGAAGGCTTGGAGTGAGAAAAATTACAACTTAAAGTTTCTAGGCTTGTGGAGGGTGTCAATCGGCATGACGAAGAGCCAATGATCTTTTCAAAATCTTAATCAAATAATTTTCAGTTAATCAAATTAAGCGAATAAATATTTTAAGTGTTATTCTGAATTTAAAAGGTTTTTTTTTTTTTGTAAGTTTTCATGTAAACATAATTATTAATCGAAATAAAATATAATATCACACTTTTTAACATTCGTTCCCTTTCGAAAACTCTCTCTTGAGCCCAAATTATTTAATGGCTTCACTATGAGATTTCACCCAATAATGAAAAGGGTAACAAAAAATATAAAAAAAGTGTGATTTTAAAATTCATTACAATAAATAAAATGATGTTCACTATCTTTTTGTAATTACTTTTTTCTGAAGTCTCCTTTGTAAAAATAAAAAAAAAAAAAAATGTACAGGATTGGAAAGATATAACAATATTCTCTTTTTGTGGGGTTGGGTATATAATAATATTAAAGTGTGTAAAACACGAGAAGGCTTCTCACCGGATAAATGGACACTAGAGATTTTTTTTTTTATAAATGTATGTTCAATAAAAACTCCATTATATTAAGAGAGAAAAATTAAATGTTTACGGTGTAAATTTTTTTACATTATTATCTAATTATAATTCAGCATGTATAATAAATTTGTTGATTTTTATAATAATTATTTTAAAAATTATATTAATGGAGAATTATAATTAGACAATGATATAAAAGTATCTTTTTCATAACTATTAATATGAATCATATATCAATATAAGTAATGAATAAATATTATATACAATTAGGCATACTAAAAAAATTTATAATGTATATATCATTTTCTTTTTTAATGAATGATAGTTAAACTATTTTTTTTACTGCAACTAAATTACTTTAGGAATTGGAAACTTTTACTTTTCTTTATAATTGTTCTTATTTTTTTATTTCAGTTCAAAATTTTCTTAACACTTGTTAGCAAAAACATCAAAAGTAATATTCGTAAACTTCAAAAGTTTACGCCATAATTTCTTGAAGAATAAAAAAAAGGCAATTTCGTGTGGTGCATGCTTGAAAGACAACCGTGACGTTTGTGGATGTGTTAGTGCATGAAGGACTATGTTGACTTCTCATTCTTCCAGTGGTTGGGCTTTTGAAAATTGAACATCTTGGTGCTGGGTAAAGTCAGCATGGTTCTTTTAGTATAATAAATACTTTTTAGTATTTTTTATTTTCTTAATAAAAAAATAATATATATATATATATATATATATGTGTGTGTGTGTGAAATAAAAATTGTTGAAACATTCCTGTTGCCTTTTAGCCAGTTGAGCTTTAGTTGGCTAAAATGCCATGATATCAAGACTCGAGTTCAATGTATCTAAATAAATTATTAATATCTTTTATTAATATTTTTTATGTAAATCTTTTACCAATATTGTCTTTATATTGATCTAGGTAAATCTTAGTTTTAGGCACCAAAGAAATCTAGCATTGGATCTATTTTAGATTGTTGGACAGAACTATGATATTATTATTAACACTCTTATGCTTTATAGTAAAAACACTATTATTTATCTATTTAATTACTTTTATATAAATTACTCTTAATTTTTATAAATTTGATCACTCAAACTTTTTTATAAGATACTTAATTTCACTTTCTTACTTAGTTAGATATTTAAATTTTAAATATTTAATATACTTTTTATAATTTAAATTGTATCAACATATACATATTAAAAATACATGATACTGTATTTGAATTATGAGATCATGGACAATGACAAAAATCTTGAGTAGATAATTCATATGCCAAGGCCAATAAAAAGAGCAAATATTGTTCCACTTCAATATCCCTGCCTTAAAGTAAACCTTAACTACTTTCATTGCGCATTTAGTTTCCCAGTGACCCAAACCAACATTTTTTTTTAATTAGTTGTGGATCTCATATTAGATAAGCAACCCCTATCACAGTGGCCTCAATAATAGAATTTAATCTGTCAAAAAATGATTCTAATGCATGCCATATAGAGTCTGTTTGGATACAAGACTAGAAGTATTTTTGAGAGTTTGTCTACTAAAAAAAACTCTAGATTTTCAGTAGAAAAGCTCTCAAAAGTACTTATAACTTGTATCCAAACAGGCTCATAATCATCTCAGGAACTTAATTTATTATATCAATTTTGCATGCATGCTAGGTAAAAGTCAAAGACACTACAAAAAAAATGGGATTTTCCAACAGAATTTTTCCAACAGACAATATTCCATCGGAAATTATTCCGTGAAAAATAATTCAATTTACGACGGATTTATCGACTAAAATATTTGTGGAAAGGCCAAAACAAATTTCCGACGGACAAAATTCCGTCGGTAATTTTAGCATTTCTGACAGATATTTCCGTGGGTAATTTCCAACGGATATGTCCGTCGGTAATTTCCGACGGACAAAATTCCGTCGATAATTTTAACATTTACGACGAATATTTCTGTCGGTAATTTTAGCATTTTCGACAGACAAAATTCCGTCGGTAATTTTTCCGACCGACAAAATTCCGTTGGTAATTTTGTCCGTTTCCGACGGATACTTCCGTCAGTAATTTTTGTTTCCGACGGATTTTTCCGATAGAAAATATTTTCTAAATATTTTATGAATTTTCGCCAGATTATTTTCCGTGGAAAATATTCTGTCGACGGAATGATATGTCGAAAAAATTGTATTAAAAAATTTAAATTGTATATTAATTTTTTTACATTTATCCATTCTTTACTTTGCATTTAACATGTAAGATATATGCTTTACTCATTTGTTTTGAGATTTTTATTATTATGTCTAAAATAATGGCAAAAAAATTAAAAAATTGTACTTTAAATAAAAAATTACGAATACACTGCACTTTCAAAATTGCATGATATAGATTATATTAGTAGGTTAGTTAGTTACGTAGTTTAGGGTACGTAGGTTATGACATATATTTAGGGTTTAAGAAACAAATAGTTGGTTACCTAGGTTTAGGGTTGATGACATAGGTTTTGGGTTTAGACCTAGGTTTAGGTTTATTCTGCGTCCTTAAATTTAACTACCTAATGTTATTTTGGTCTCTAACACGTGTTCATATTATCACTTAAGATAAACATTACATATATCTTTTGATTAAAATGAGTGACAAGTTATAATTTTGAGAACTTTTTAAATTCCCTTAATTCTAAGGGCTAAAGTGAAACCAAATCACAAATTTAGACTAAATTGACTATTTAGTTATTTTTTTATTTTGGGGAAAAAAGTGAAAAGAAAAATAATAGAGAAAAAAAGGATAACTTATTTTTAGGTTTTTTAAAAGAAAGATTAAAAAACATTTTTTTTCTTGTTTGATTATGTAAACTATGAAGAATATTGATAAGTTGAATAAATTGTCGATGTAACATCTAAGTTGGTTTGATCTACATTGCTTTGGGAAATTTTTGTATGATAAAATAGAGCATATACTAACAATGATTGTTTTTACGATAATGGAACATGCATATTTGATGTGGTATGTATTAATATATATTATTCATTTTATGTGTTTCAATTATTCATAATGATTTTTTATTTTCTAACAAAATAAAATATTTAGGAAAATTATATTCTAATATGATTTTCAAAAGGTTCATGCAGCCATAAAAAAATTACCAAATTTAAGACGATTTTATGATTTAAGTGTTCCAAGGCTTACAAATGACAAAACCAACAAATCAAAATTAAAAAAAAAAAACATTATATCTAAGACGGTTATATTATAAACCGTCTTCGAAGGAATAAATAAAAATAAATCTAGGACGGTTGTACGATTTAACCGTCTTAGAAAGGTCGTAAAATAAAAAAAAACGTTGGAATAAAAGACAATTGTACGATTTAACAATCTTAGAATTGTCACTTACTAAGACGATTATATCATTTAACAGTCTTCTAAGGCACTGTAAAAAAAAAAAAAGAAGCAAATTTAAAAGAATCTAAGACGGTTGCTTGTCGTAACCGTCTTAGAATGGAAACTTATTAAGACGGTTAACGTCTATAACTGTCTTAGAAAGTACTGTAAAAAAATTAACAAAATCTATGAGGGTTGTATGTTACAACCGTCTTAGAATGGCGACATACTAAGACGGTTATATTGTGTAACCGTCTTAGAAGGTAAGTAATAAAAAAAAATACAATCTAAGACCATCTGGAAAGTGTCTTCATATGTCTGATCATACAACGTCGGTCGATACAAAGGCGGTTCCAGAACCGTCTTTGTAAGGGTGTAACAACCGTCTTTAAATATTAGTTTTGTAGTTGTGGATCAAACTAGAAGACCATATCTGAACATCATTATTATCATATCATCATCACTAGCACCTTTAACCCAAGTTAATTGGGATCGGTGGTAGATGAACCCAATGATAAATCGAAAATAGGACAAAATAGAGAAAAAAAAAGCTAAAATAAAAGAATGGTGAAAGGAAGAAAGAAGAAAATAAGAGGAAAAAAACTAAACAAGGGAACGACTGGAACATAGAATTACTAATGGGTTTAATCTTCCACCAAGCTTATAGTTTTCTCCACTCCGTCCTAAGACATACCGTCCGTCAATCATATCCCACTCCATTAGGTCTTGTTTAACTACCTTTCCCTAGATAAGTTTCGTTCGACCTCTACCTCTCTTTGTATCTAGCTCTTGGTAACAAACTCTTGTTCTTACTGGAGCATCCAGTGGCCGTCTCATAACATGCCCAAACCATCTCAATCTATGCTCCCTCATCTTTTCACATACCAGTACCACTGATACCTTTTGTCGAATATCCTCATTTCTTATCTTATCCATCTTCACATATCCACACATCTACCTTAACATCCTCATTTCTGCTACCTCTATTTTATGCTAATATTGCCTATGTGCTAGCCAACATTCCGCTCCATATAGCATTACTGGTCTAACAACTGTTTTATAGAATTTTTCTTTTAGCTTAAGGGGAATCTTGCGGTCACACAAAAACCCCGATGCACTCTGCTATTTCATCCACCCTACTCTAATTCTATGACTTACATCCTCATCGATCTCACCACCTTTTTGCAACATTGATTCCAAGTATCTAAAAACATTTTTCTTGGGTACCTCTTGACCAAGTAGATGCACTGTGTCTTGATCACCATCTTTAACCCTTGAAAACTCACACTTCATATACTCCGTCTTGCTCTTGCTTATCTTGAATCCTTTAGACTCCAAAGTGCTTTTCCACAATTCCAATTTCCTATTAACGCCATCTTTGGTCTCATCAATAAGTACGATATCATCTGCAAAAAGCATACACCACGACACTTCCTCTTGAATATCTTTCGTTAGTTCATCCATCACTAAGGCAAAAAGATAAGGACTAAGAGCTGAACCTTTGTGGACACCTACCGTGATAGGGAAATACCTTGATGTTCCATTACAAGCTTTCACACATGTGGTAGCCCCATCATACATATCTTTGATTGCATTAACATACTTTAATGCTACCTTTTTCTTCTCAAGAGTCCACCACAAGACTTCTCTTGGGACTCTATCATATACTTTCTCAAGATCTATGAACACCATATGTAAGTCTTTCTTCCTTTCCCTATACCTTTCCATTAATTGTCTCATCAAGAAAATAGCTTCCATGGTACATCTTCGTGGCATAAATCCAAATTGATTTACTGTGACCTTAACTTGGTGAAAATAATTGCTGAACTGAGAAAGAACAACATGTGGTTAAACCCAAAAAAATACGTCTTTGGAATTGGAGGAGGTAAGTTTTTGGGCTTCATGATCACCTGCAGGGGTATCAAAGCCAACCCAGACAATTGTGAAGCAGTTATTGCCTTGCAAAGCACATAGAACCTAAAAGAAGTTCAGAAACTGACAGGCATGTCAATATTTTTGTCTCGAGAAGGAAACACCTTTTTTCCCATTGTTGAAGCAACCAACAGATTTCCAATAGAACCAACAATGTGAAGTAATGTTTTTCAAGTTCAAGACTTTCCTCGCAAACTCTGCCTATCTTACTCCGCCTACACTAGCGGCCGGCTTGTTGTTATACCTATCTATCTTCGAATCTACGATAAGCTTGGCTCTACTACAAGAAGAAGAAGAACATAGAAAGTAGATGCCAATTTACTACTCCATTTGAGTACTTTAGGGAGCAAAACAATATACCAAACTATATAGAAACTCGCCCTAACACTAATCAACTCCATCAGACGGTTAAGGTAGTATTTTTAAAGTCACGGATAACAGTAAAAATTGACCACCCCAAAGCAAGTACTTAGGAAGCCAGAACTCGTCAGGAGAATGGTAGCTTAGTCAGTCGAGCTCTTGGAGTTCGGTCTATGGTTCAAGCCACGAGGCCCCATCACAAGGCAGTGTCTAGCCGACTTCCTAGTTGAACTCCCTCCTACTGAAGACAATAGAGAAGGTTGGTGGACTTTATATGTGGACGGAGCCTCCAACAGCAAGGGCAATGATGCAGGTGTTTCCCTCGAAGCACTAGATAACATCTCCATCAAGCAATCAGTAAAGTTCAACTAGAAAGCTTCAAACAAGAAATTTGAGTACAAAGCTCTCATCCCAGGCTTAAAGTTAGCAATTGAAGTTGGCATGAAGAAATTAAAATGCTGAAGCGACTCCAAAATTGTTACTGAGCAAGAAATGAAGTATTTCAAGCTAGAGAATCGCAGATGCAAAAGTACTATCACCTAGTGAAACAAACTTTGGAGCCTTTCGAGCATAAGGAACTTATACAAGTCAACAGAGAAAAGAACGACCAAGCAGATGCTTTAGCTCGTCTTATAAGCACTAAGAGACTAGATCAACACCAAACATTCATCCAGGAGACCCTCACCTCCCCAACCACCAATGCCACAAAAGTTTGCTTAAGTCAAATCACACCCAATGGTTGGATGTCTCCAATATGGGCTTACTTGGCCAGCAACGCCCTACCTGAGAGTTATATGAGCTGGTTACTATTGGCCGACCTTGAGGGAAAATTGTATAGAATATGTTAAAAAAATTCAAAGAATGTCAGGAATTCAGCAATGTCAACCACACACCACTCGAAGAGCTTCACAACATTACATCTCATTGGCCTTTCACCATGTGGGGAATGGATATTCTCGGGCCATTTCCAATAGCCAAAAGCTACATCAAGTTCCTCCTTGTCGTCATGGACTACTCCACCAAATGGATCGAGGGAGAACCATTGGCGAAAATTATGGCCCAGAAACTGCAAAAGTTCACATGGAAGAACATCATATGCAGATATGACTACCTTAAGCCATTGTGACAGACAACGAAAGACAAATCATTGAAAAAGGCTTTGAAGAGTTTCTCAATGGGACATTTGACATCCTCGGTAGAACATCCCCAAATCAATGGGCAAGCAGAAGCCGCAAACAATGTCATTCTCGCCGAGTTACGCAAAAGATTGTCTAAGGTTCCCAAGGGGTTGTGGGTAGACGGGCTCCCCAACATGCTTTGGGGGAACATTGTACTCCCCAATTCACCATACAGGAGACACCATTAAGACTAACCTATGGTATTGACGCTATGATACCCTGAGAGATCGGTGAACCCTCTTTGCAAAGAAGAACATTAAACACGACCAATAACTCAGAATCACTAGCAATAGAGTTGGACATGGCCAAGGAAGTGTGAAGCGAAGCAAGAATTCATGAAGAAACATGTAAAGGAAGAGTGACTATAAAATACAACTCCAAGCTCAAGAAACAAAGCTTTAAGGATAATGATCTGGTTTGGAAGTTAAGAGAAAATGCCAGGAAAGACAACTCAGAATGAAAACTTGCGCCAAACTAGGAAGGCCCATTGAGTTATAGAATCTCTGTAGAATGGAGTTTATAGGCTTGAAGACATGGCGTCCCTAGGAGCTGGACCGTAACTAACTGAAGGCCTTACTACAGTTTAAAATGGGTAATATACTCTTTTTCATACTTTAGTATTTTTTCCCACTTGTAAAAAAATAAGGTTTTTGATGAAGAGGTTTTAATGAGGCACACCTGAGTACCCACGTAAAAGGATGGTCCCATACTTAGTCATCAATGAAGTCCTTTTACATTGCCCAATTTACATACTTGCTCATTTGTTCTATTATCTAGTAGTCCATTTAATAGTCGAACCACATAGTTAATTAAGGAGGTTGGATTTGAACCTCGACTCTTTCAAGCAACTGAGAGGTCGAATACGAACCTTGACTTTTTCAAGCAACTGAGAGGTCGAATCCGAATCTCAGCTTTTTCAACCAATCAATAGGTAGGACCCGAACCTCGTCTTTTTCAAGCAACTCTCATGAGGTCGGATCCAAATCTCAACGTATAAAGGAAAATGACAAAGGTTGAATTTGAACCTTAAAACAATAAACCAACATAATATATATATATATATATATATATATATATATATACATAACTTTCCTTTTCCATTTCATTCAGTTTCGCTCTTACAACTTTCAAACAAATAAATTTTTACAAAAAAATATTAGAAACTAAGAACTCAAAGCTAATCACTTTGACTCAACCTCCTCTTTTTCTTCCACAACATCGTAATTCACATCAAGTTGTGCAGAGCCGGAGGAAGACATCAACACCTTAACTTGACGTTGAGCCTTTTTGAGGTCCTCTTGCAGTTTCCTCATTGTTTCTCTACTCTTAGCCAACTTCAAGCCAAGTTGTTTAGTCTTACTAACCTCAACCTTCACGGCCTTCAGTTGTGCAACCATCGCCTTAGTCTTCTCATCAGCTTTTGACATCGTCTCTTTCCAATGGCAAACAACAGCAAGAGATCGGTCAAGAAAGATCTCGATAGCAACCAAACTCTCCACCAACCCCACATAGTCCATCATGTCACGATTAGTTTGATTCAAAAAAGCAGACGTTTGGATAAACTGTGGGCTTATCAAGTTGGTGTTTTAAAGCAACACATTGTTAGGAGCCACAAAAACATGATACAATCGATGTAGCATGCCTTCATGATAATGCAACACGACTTTGTTCATATGCAGCATGCTGGTACTCGGATTATCCCCGAAAAGCACAAAAGTCAATTTTCGAACAATCTCCGCCTTTTTCTCCTTAGTAGCAACCGACTTCTTAGCAGTTCTGCTTCTTTCTCCTTCTTCGTCTCTTTCTCTCTCTTTTTTTACCCAACCTCTTAGTGAATCCTTTGCCCACACTATTCTCTTTTGTCCACATGGATGATCTCCACATTGGCGTTGCCGACCTCAACTTGCCTCTCCACAGAACCCGTAACATTTTTTCCAACACCGGTTTTGGAGGAATCCTTAACTTGTTTACTCTTCTTTGTCTTCTCGAGGTCTATTTGGTCATCAATAACCAAACTCTTCAGATTTTTTATAGTTTTAGCCCTTCATGAATTTTGAAAAAAAGGACAAAGCAAACTATTATGTACTTCTCTAATTTCACAAAATAACATTATTGAATAAAAATACTCATTTTCTTAAAATTTGATCAAGGAAATCCAAGTTGGGGATAACTACAATGAATTTACATGACATCTCACGCGATCATTTTCCTAGAATCTCAATATCCTTGATCCCTTGGATGACAATATTTGGTGGGGACGAGATTTGAACTTGAAGGGGAAACATTGCTAATAAAAGGGAAATTTAGAAGTTCTCTCGTCCTCCTTGAAAAAAAACTCCCTCGAGTCCTCACAAGCGAGGTTGGGATGGAGTCGGAATAGAGTGAAGGAAATGCGAAAGGAAGAAGACAGTGGCCTCTGGTCCATGCATAGTAATCTTTTTATAAGGGTTTCACAACCCTTCACTCCCTCACCAAAGTAACTCTTCACTTTCCAAATGTGACTTTCCACTCTTCAAAATGATTCGTTTCCAACAGGGACACCCAACCCTAACATCCCTCAATTTTCCGTTTTGTTTCCAAGATCACTTCCAAATTATACTCGTTGACAAGGTGGCACGAGAAACGAAACCATAGACCCCTATGAAGCGTCATGTCGTTACGCTTCCAAAGCAACAAGACACCCAAGGGTTATTGCATGGTCAATCGCCCAGATTGAGACACACGTCACCCAACTTTAATATTTTTCAAAAAGCTTGATATCCGGAAAAGAAAAAATCACGTGACAATGCGTCCATTTATTTCAATTCGGTGTAAACTAATATGGTGCATTTACCTGTTGTTAATCAACTGGTCAACATTTGCTACATGAGCCTTAGACTTATATGTTACTAAACCCCCCATGAACTCGGTATAAGGTCAGAAGGCCGAAAATCTCAACATGGTCAAAGACAATGCCTATAAAACTCTATGATTCATAATGAATTCAGAGCTTGGGAGACTTATGTATTGTATGGCCCACGATAGGCCGATACTCGGATCATGGTCGCCCTCAACTCCCCACGATCACGCATAACACGTAGAGGAGCAGTTACTCAACGTGGCTCCTCGAAATGTGTAACCTCCCCAAGATCGAACGCATATATAGACCCGAAGGAAAAGCTACCAGGTACATTTTTATCATTCCATACACAGAGACTTAAAACACCTCGGGCTCAATTGACTTGATCTTCAGACTCCCTTTTGCAGGTACCTTAACCCACAACAAGACAAAAGATTGGAGATTCCATTGGGACGAGAGGCGAAGGAGGACAACCCAACAACTAGTCTAGAACTCATGTGGACTCGGCTTGAACACCAACTATCCAATGCCATACATTTCAGCTTCGCTCGAGTATGCAAGAGGGGTTTAAAAGGTTTAAAAGATTGTGGGAAAGATCCATTCTTGCATTTTTTCTTGCAATTTTGTGGTAGTTTATAATTGCTAGAAAATTGTGTTTTAATTTTTTAGGCAATTTGTGACAATTTTTAACCCCAAAAATTATATTTTAAAACTTAATTCTATAAAAAAAATACCACGGAGGTTTGGAGTCATCCAAATCTAATTTCGGGTAAAAAAGTAATATATTGTAATTTTACATGAATGAAAAATTGACAAAACATATATAGAGAAAAAAAAACAACTTTACAAATTTTATAGGGAAAATAAACATATTTTATTTTAGCCTTCAATAAATTAGAAAAAAAGTTTCAATTTAAACACCAAATAATTAATATTGTATCCGAGACTTTAGATATCAAACCAACAAGTATCATGCTTGCATTTGATGCATTTAATGACAAAGCTTTTATAAATAAATGTCAAAAGCGTTTTCTTTTAAACCGTTTATAGAAGGAGTTTTTGTAATACAACGTTTTCTATACAAAGATTCTGATAATGACTTCATTATTTTTCAAATGTACACTAATAATATTATCCAGATAAACAAATATTGATGGTATTATATTTAATGCTCCTATTGTAATACAACGTTTTCTATACAAAGATTCTGATAATGACTTCATTATTTTTCAAATATATACTAATAATATAATCCAAATAAGCAAATATTGATGGTATTATATTTACTGCTCCTATTGAAAGTTAAGGACTTTTCTAAAATAATGTAGGGTACATTCGTGATGCGTATTGTAATACTCTTACTTCTAGTTGCTAAATTATTTATTTAATTATTTTGCATTTTATTTTAGAGAACTCAGAACCACATATGAAAATTTTAAAATTATGATCCTCACCCTTACATTCATATTAGTAAGTCCCATCTAGTTTAGATGCTTAATATGTTATTTTTGTTGACGCACAGAAAGGAATAAAATTAGGGGTGAAAATAGATCAAATTGTTCATTAGAGGTCTATGGTTCAATCTGTTTAAGATTTGATTTGATCCAACTCATTTTAATAAAAAGATCTAATTCAAGATTTTTTAAAAAGCTTATTTAATTAAATAGACTAGACTATACATCTTAATAAAAATCTATTAAGTCTGACGGACCAACCAGTTTAACCATAATATTTTATAATAATATTATTAATATTATATATAATATTATTATTTTATTGAAATTATAATTTTTTTAGTAGTTTGACGATTTGAATACTTTTAATTAATATTTGAAATAAGTTAATTCGTATAAACATAAATGGGTAACAAGAATATAAACTTTTTTTCTCTTTTGGTAAAATGTCAGATTTTGGCAGCACATCACATATAATGTTTGTAAGTAAATTTTGCTCATATCTTGTAGTTTAAAATTGTCTTATTATTTTTAATGATTTTTTTGTTTAAAAAATAATATTTTTTACACTTCTTAATATAAAACATGCCTTTTAATGGACTAACTTACTTGATAGACTTGTACAAAGATTGGGTCCAAGCCTAAAAATAGGCTGGTGATAGATAATAAATCTAGACTTAGACTATAAAAATATAAAAGGGACTAAATCAGACTTAAATAAGGTTGAGTCCAACTCATTTCCATCTCAAATAGAATGACGATAGGTTCCTAAAAAGCTGCATAATAGGATAAAATTGTAAGAGTATTCCTATTAAATAACTTTAGAATATTTTTTTATTTTATTTTTTAGTTCTTTATCTTAAAATAAATAGCAAAATATATCATTTTATTTCTACTCTATATCTCTTTTTTTAAATTACCTTTTTTCTATTTTCATTTATTCTATTTCTCTCATCTGAATCAAACACAACCTTAGAAAACTTTAAAAATTATTTTAAAATAATAAATAAACTCTAAATAATTAATAATAATTATTTAAAAATTAAGAACTTTTTGTGAAATGACTCGTAATTTGGTATACCACTTGGACTCTAAATATAGTCAAACAAATAGTTTTAAAGATAAAAAACATTTTTAAGAATTAAATTATCCTATTTTAGTTTACGATATTTTATTTTAGAGAGAAAATTAAAAAAATCTAAAAAATAATACTGGTTTGACAAAATAAAATGATTTACCAACAAGTTAATTAGCATTTTTAGACTAAATAATCTATAAATGTAAAACAATTTCTAGAGATTTTAGAGTTGAGAAAGACATTCTGAGAAACCAATTCAGCATGGATAGTCATGAATAACAAGTTGTCATCGTCGAAAGTAGTAAACATTTTGTTGGAAATCTTGAGCGCACACAAAGTGAGATTTTCTTTTAATTTATTCCATACCCAAAAACTAATCAATATTCAAACTCTGGACCACTTGATTAAGGGACATAAGTTACTACCACTTGTACCAAAGGGTGCTGTCTTGAGTTGTTCCATAGAGACTCAATTGTCCAAGAAGTTGGATATTATTTCTACAAACTTCAACAATGTACCAAAATTTAAACTCTAAACCACCCTAAGTAAAAAACTAATAAAATGTTTGAAAGTGGAAAAGATGACATCTATTGACAAAAAATTAAGCTTACAACAATGATCATGATTGAAAACAAAAATAATCATAAATAGTACTTTGAGGATAAGAATAACAAAAGGAAGTTGGGACATAAACCTCACAATCATAACAATTAGAGAAAACCAATTTTCTCTTACTACTTTATCCAAATTACAAATGTGGATGACTAAGAGTCTATTTGGGTAAACTTCTTTAGAAATATTTCTAAAAGAAAAAAAAAAGAAAAAAATGCGATGAACTTTTCCATAAGTAAAAATAAATTCTCTATTAGCTAATTTTTAGAAGCTCACCCATATAACTTCTTTAAAAGATTAGATGACATCTACAAATGAGTTAATGGAAAACTCATTTTAGTTTATAGAAAAGCTCATTCCATTTTCTTTTCTTACTTTCTTCTCCTAAAAGTGCTTTTAGAGAAACTTACATTTAAAAAAGGTTTTAAAGCTGAATCTTTAGGTACATTTTGTATGCAATCAGAACTTGCTACTCCATATGCCAAACGTGAACTATGAAACCTGGTAATACTGCAATGGTTCAGGAGAACATTCTACAGCTCATGCTTTTTAGATAAAGCAAAAAAATTTTCAGGAAAAAAATGCAAAATTCCTATGAAGAAATGCAATAGAAATTTTCCAGGTACACGAAAGCTTCTGAGTTGCTGTTACAAAACTTCCTCACTGATGCAACCTCTCTGCTCTAGACAGTTCCCCAACCCTCACAATCATTCAAAAAGTCCACCAGCTTTTTTAAGAAAATGAATCATAGTTCATCAACAAAAAGGGAACAGGATGCTCCGATCCATTCCGTTTCATCTGAATCAATGCCCCGAGGAAGGGCAACAACAGCAATTTTATCAAAAGAATTGTTCCTCACTGCAGCATCACCAGCTCATGCTTCCTTGCAGATTAAAACCTGAACTTAAAAAGTTAAAAAAATCTAAGCAGCAATTGCACTAATGTCAGTATAGTAGAAGTTATTGAGCATTAGTGGCTGATTACCTTCAGGTGAGGTAATTTTCTGATGGCATAGATGAAATTTAGATGCAACCCATTCCCCAGCTCCCTTTCCTATTTCGAATCCACCAACTGGTTTTCCTGCTAGCATAGCACCTTGAAAAAACGCGTCCATTAGCCTTTCTGGTCAAGCCACTGACCAAGAAGTGCAGTCCAAAAGATTTGCTATCTGTGCAGCAAGATATGCAGAAAAAAAAAAAATCATTTATAAACTTGTCACTACCACCGTTGTTAATGCCAGAAATAATGTCCTTTTTTTTTGGTCCATAGAAATCGAAGACAGATTCCTGAGGGTTTACAACCATTCACGCACTCCGTTCAACCAGCTGACTAGATCCTTTCGGTAGAAACAATGTGCTTAACTTATTTATATAATACCCACCCTTGTGCTTGTACATAATATGAATGGCTGTGTCTCATCCATGAAGAACTCAGATACACAACTCCTCTCCCTAATCTGTTTGTAAGTTCTTATTATCATCTAACCTGTAATATTAATAAAAAAAAAAAGAAGAAAAAGGCGAGGAGTCAGTTTCCTGGATTTTCACTGGAATTCCATAGGACTACAAAAATTGTAGATATGAAGTTTGACAAGAGCGAATAAGTTAACAGCTTCGAAAAACTCAGTGCAAAGTGTTTTTCTATAGAACTAATATGTTTAGGATTAATTCCTGCCATTTCACATTTATACCATAAGCTTGAGCTATTATTTCTTTATTGCTTCATAGTCTCAAAGAGCTGCGTCAAACACCAAGGGGTTGCACTAATTATAGACACCAGAGTTAAATATTAAGTCTAAAAACTCTTAGATTGACACCTGCCTGATTAATCTAGAAATATATATTGCCCCAAGTCCAAACTAGAAATAATAATACACCCTAGCTAGGTCCTGCAATGAGACGCTCTAATCATGAATTGCACTTACATTGCTGATCCTCATTCCAAATAAGTTTTATCCATGATATTTACTATCATCAATACAATCAAATGGAATGAAGAAAAACACAACAATAAAATAAAATTTAAAACATATTTCATGACCCTTATCAACATGGAATGAAAAATTCAAACCCAGTACCAACCAATTCAGAGCACAATATTAGTACAAAAGCATTATAATGGTGACTGGTGAGACTATGGATAACAAAAAAAGGAAACTATTGCTGTTGAAGTTCCATACCAATACCTTGTAAATTATAATTCTTATTACTTATTAGACAACTGTATCCCTAACTTCTATGACTATGAGTGATGTAAGAAAGCAAAATATAGCTCATACTAGAATAAATCAAGAAAAAGAGAGAGGTAAAAGTAAAGAAATGTTTTAAGAATTAGAAATTGTTTGCATTTGTTTGTAACCGAAAAGAATAAAGCCAAAATTATCATTCTACAGAGTTATTAATAAGAATTGCAAACACATCTTCTATTTCCAGAGTTGGACGATTTAAAGGTTTCTAAGCTACTCACCTTAAAATTATAGAAAAATCCTTCAAGCACTTTTGTTTTCCATAGGCACAAAAGCTCCTCCTAATTAATTTTAGCTGGAATGGCCCACATATTGATAACTTCAAGTTTCTGTAAGGGCTGAATGCCAGTCACTGTTTTGAGTTTAAGTACTCTAACTCAAGCTTTTCCAAAGAATGCAGTGCTCCTTGATCTATCGATAATGATGGAATTCAAGTGTCGCAAATATGTGAGCTCCATTTTCTTTAGTTTCTGAAACCCTCCAGACTGAAAATGCAAACTTTCACCTTCATAAGCAAGGATGCCAATAGAAAGAAACAACAAATGTGACATATCTTTTAGTGATTCTAACAGATCATTAGTTAACTTGGAGAACTTCAAGGACAATTTCACAAGATTTTCAAGCTGTGGAACCCAATTGGGCAACTTTTTTAACTTCCCATCCAGACAAAGCTTCCTCAGTGTAGTCTGGGGTGACATACCGTCCAAGTCAATTACTTCAATCCCATATTTTGTATCAATATGCAGTTTCTCCAAGAATTGCATCTTATTTATTGAAGAACAAAGAGTGTCTGCACGATCTTTCTTAAAATTAGTCCAGCTCAGATCCCATAATTGCGTAAGCTTTCTATTCCAGTAGCTACAAAGTCTCACATCGCTTAGGAGTCGAGTTCTCGGTTCGTTTATAAACACCCTCTCCTCTCAACCCACCAAGGCGCCTTTTACAAGAATAAAACTGTGACACTTAGATGCATGCAGATTTGAGGTCAAAGCACTTTCCTAGCTCTCTAATCACCACTTCATCATCTGTGTTTGGAACCGTAACTTTTGCAAGAATGTCATATCTCAAGGTTGCTAATCTCCTTTGGCATCTCACACACACATGTTTTTCGTATGTCCAAGGTCTCTCCAAGTTCTGGAGCTTACCAATCCTGACACTTAAATGCCTACAGATTTGAGGTCAAAACACATCCCTAGCTTTCTAATCACCACTTCAACATCTGTTTTCGAGAACAGTAACTTTTACAAGAATGTCATGCCTCCAAGCTGCTAATCTCCTTTGGCATCTCACACACACATGTTTTTCGTATGTCCAAGGTCTCCAATTTCTAGAGCTTACCAATGGATTTTGGTAGACTATGTACCCTTATATCCCTTAAGCTTAAATACTTTAAGAGGATTAAATTCCCCAAATTTTCAGGAAAATAACCTAATTGACCATCTTCAAAATCAAGTACACTCAATAACATGTATTTTGTAAGGATTCTCCTTACCAAGTGTTCAGATAATTCTTGACTTTTTCCTGTGCAAATTAGAATTTATCGAGTGTGTGAACTTTCAATACTTCCAATTAAATCATTCAACCCTCTGTAATTTTCCAATTAAATCATTCGAACCCGCTACAATTTTTAGACGCCGTACAATGTCACTAATAGAAAACAAGCTTTTAACATTGGTTACTTTTGTCTTTTAACATCGGTTTTTAACCGATGTTGAAACCACTGACATTAAAAGTATCAAGGTTAACATTGGTTATCAAAAACCGATGTTAACATACACAACACAACATTGATTTTCTTAAAATCCGATGTCGTATAATAAGAAATAAACAAAAAAGAATGTAAAATATGCAAAAATGAATATTGATTTTCCTAAAAATCGATGTTGTAAGGTGCAAAACAACACCAGTTCTAAAAAAACCGATTTAGAAATGACACCTTCTACATCGATTTTTCCAAAATCGATGTTGCATAGTACTTACAACATCGGTTTTTGTTAAAACCAATGTAGAATTGCTTTTTCCACATCGGTTTTTCCTATAACTGATGCTTTATAGTTACTTTTTACATCGTTTATTACATAACCAATGTAGAATGTCATTTTTTTTAAAAAAAATATGGCTCTTTATTTTTCTCCATGCGATATTAAAAAACACATTAAAAGCTTAAACAAAAGTTTTAAGACACTTCTATTAACAATTAATATAAATACTCATACAATCATATATCCAGAAAAATATTAGTCCTTTTTTCATATATATTATGCAACAGAAAAAATAGAAGATAACTTTAAATAAAGAGAACAAGAAAGATATATAAGAACAAAAAAAGGTAAATAGCATAGGTGTGTCCACAATAGTACGTATTTGTAGTGGCAACATTTACAAGCATTCAATTTGTTTAACTATCCAAAGTTAACCCATTATCATCCTCATATGTTGGATCTTCAGGTGATGTTGCCTTTGAAAAGAATTTTTCATTGGGGTACATCTGATTAAATAGTTGCGATAATACCACCACCAAACTAGTAAGCATCAGTTACACGACTAACAATTATTAATCAAGGATTGTAAATATTTTGTCCTACTTTTCAGTTTTCATTAACAAAAATGACAGTCCAAAAATAAGGTTTCTAGATATTTCAATAAAAAATGAAGTCAGGAATATTGAGAAAATTTATATATAGACAAACCTTGTCGGTCACATCTAAAAAGGCATTGTAGTTCAGATTTCCATCCGGTGTAGGAGTGGAGCTGATAAATTCAAATTTACTCTATAAAAAGGAGATCAATGTATATTCATAGCCAAAAAATGATGACCGTGTCAATGTTATACAATGCACTCCAGAGCATAATGGGTTTTATATCTTCACTATCACTTTGAACACTTGGAATACTTTCAAAGTTTCCAGATATAGGCAGTGCAAGAAGAACATTCGTGGCTGCTTTTAGTAGCTTATTTCCTTCATTGGCATCATTGCATACGGTGGAAATGTATAAAATAAAGCTGAGAAAGAAGAGGCAAACAAGATCAGTTTAAGTTCACATAGGGGAAATATAAATGTTATAACTAGAAATTAAATATGAAAATAGTAAAATATGAAGTAGAACTCTAAAGGTAAATCATGAGAATAATTGTCACTATACCAAAGCCTGCAATCAATATACAGGACACAATAACAATAAAAAGAATCCTGTGAATTAGCGGCAAAATCCTAATTACAAAAATATTTTTAGATACAATGTTATTTAACTATCGGTTAAATTACTTGATCACTTTTTTTTCAATTTGTTCAATTAGTGCTCTTTCTATTCAATATGATTTGCTAATTTCCAAATATATTTCAATATATGTTTGTACCATATATATATATATATATATTACAAATTATATGAATATGTTCATTGATTTAATTGATTATGACAACTGTAAGTGCCAATTGCCAACGACCTTGAGAAGACACGAATGAGTAATTTCCCTTCGTCCACACTTCTGTGAGCATGAATAGACGTGGTAGTGGCCTCACTCTCCCCACTATTTTCCCCTTTGTCCAACTAAGCAAGCTCAAAGTCCCAACCTAGGCCTCATCCCTCACACACCTTTCTTTCTCCACCACCGCTCCTCCCAATCCTTCCAACCCCTTCCACGCCCCTCTCTCCCTCAGCCCCCACCGCCCCCACAATCCCTCCAATGTCCTCTGCCTCCTCGACAATGAGTGCACCATCGACAACGAGGCCCACTCCGTCCTCCCCGTCCATTACTTCGACCCCACCGACTAAGATAAGTCGGCCTCCGACTTCAACAAGACCAGCCCATTCTGCGTCGCCTTTCTCATCGACTCCATCTCTGACCTCTGTCGCAACCTCCATGTGCACGATTTCTATATCGTCGTGCGCATCGGGAAGCTCAAGGCGGTGCTGTTGGAGCTTGCCATGGCCGTCGGGGACGACGCGTGTACGTGCATCGCGAGGTCTTGCACAATGAGGCGAAGGCGGAGGAGAGGGTGGAGGCGACCATGAAGGAGGAGAATGTGGAGGTGAAGTACTTCTAGGGAAGCATGTTGTATCACATGGACAATTTCTGCGCCGCCTCTGACGCAAAAGAGCCTCCCGTTGCCAGCAGCTACGGCTGGATGTGGTGCCTTGCTAGCGCGTGTCACTACTAGAAAAACAACCTTCAACATCGATTATTTTTTACCTTTGACATTGGTTTTCAACGATGTTGAATCAGGCGACGATGAAAGTCTGGAAGTTAACATCGATTTTCAAAATCGATGTTAATGAAAATGTACGACATCGATTTTTAATAAAAACCGATGTCGATATGTAAAAAATAAAACGTAAATAAAATTAAAAGATTACACTACAACATCCGTTTCCATAAGAAAACTGATGCTAACATACAATACGACATCGGTTTGCACTGAACACCAATGTTGACATCATATAACAACATCAGTTTTCTTATGAAAATCGATGTCCTTATGTGTATAACAACATCATTTTTCTTACGGAAACCGATGTTGTTATACACATAAGGACACCGATTTTCATAAGAAAACTTATGTTAACTTACAATATAATGATATCAACATCGGATTTCGTTGAAAATCGATGCTGTATTGTATGTTAACATCAATTTTCTTATGAAAATCGATGTTATTTTTTACTTTTTTAATATTTTTCTATTTTTTTAGTTAATGCAGTTCTTCAACCTATAAATGAAATACCAGATACCAGCCAGCCAATTTCAGAATACAAATCAATAAAATAAAATTTCAATAAAATAAAATTTGAATAACAAATAAAATTCAATAGTGTCAATAATGTACATAAAAATGATTTCCTATAACCTAATGTTTATACAATTGTTTAAAAATCTATTAATCACCTAGCCTAATATTTGATCTCTAAGTCTAAGATAAAATTTAGCCCATTCAATCCTAATAGCCTTCAATGTCTGGGCTTCCAGTGGTCTTTCATCAGTGAAATATTGCATGACATAATAAAACATAATTAAAAAGTATAAAACAAAAACAAGTCAGAAAAATAAAATTAGTTTTAAATTAGACAATTACCATGTCCCAGTTATCCTTGAAGCCTCCTTGGACTATCGTCGACATCCAATGCATGACATAATAGTCACATTCAGTGCTACCTCTTTGCTTATTACACTAAATTCAATAACATGATCAAAGTTAAACGAAAAATTAGTGTAAATAGTAATAAATATTATTTTGAATACATAAAGCATGATTTATTAAAAGACTTACTTTAAGCGCAATCCATTTAGTAGTAGCCTTTGATTTATTTCCTTCAATGTGATGTACGACCTTCAAAGCACTGGAGAGTGACTTACAAAATCCATACGCATCGGGATGATCCGATTGCAGACATAACTCATTCATATGCCTATTGTTTTATAGATAAAGTCAATTATGCATGAACATAGAACAATGTATTATGTAACGTTAGGTACTGGAGAGTGACTTACAGAATCCACAGTTGTATGACGAAGATGTTTAGACATTGACCAACACGGATGATCCCAGAAATATCCTCATGCTTGATGTACAATGGGAACCTGTCATTATGCACCCCGAGCATGTCCAGGTCCCATGGCACCTGCAGTGATCTAAACATAAGATCCGGGATGGTGATGCGATTTGGAACAAAGGGATCCTCAACATGTTCTGACTTATTTACAGGTTTCGCCAGTACAAGAGGTCTCTGTTTAGCCTACACAGTGAATAAACATAAGTCAACGACCGTCTTAACTTTATATGAGACAAATGAATGTTAAATGACAAGAAAGAAGGCAAAAATGAAATACCTTAATCCCAATAGGCTGTACAAGATGTGTCGGCCAAGCAAGGAAAGTGTTAAGGGCCTGTTCAACTAACTAAACCTCGTTAGTGGGTACAGGGACGCGAGCATCGGTATCTCAAACTTCCTCAACACCCACCTTGACCTGATCATTCCCTAGAGGGACGCTGTGCACCGTTGTCGACCCCTCATAAAATCTTTCAAGAGCAATCGGGCAAGGAGGATTGTCATCGTCATATAACCCTAGCCTGTCAGATGCACCAGTATCTGGGTCATTATCGGAGGGATCGACATAACTTTCCTTGGTGCTGACACGGGCACCAAGAGGACATGTCTGAACATTTGGAGGCGACATGACTCTCTGAGACTGCATCTGGGACTGTAGCTGGCTGAAGGACATCATCAGCTGCTGGGTAACCCTCTCAGTGATCGAATGCGTAAGTCTATCAGTGATAGACTGCTCCAGCTCCTCCCTGATATTTTCTTTCAGTCGAGACAAGTCTTCAGGCACCATTGATGACTTTGACTTGCGAGAGGCTGATGGGGCCGATCCGAAGTACTGTGTGATGGTCACACTGGCTCCAGCAGCACAGACAAGGCCGGGGTGCTTTAGTCATCCAATGGCAACAGTAAGGACATCCTGACGTCCACTGGGGACAAAGCTACCCTGTGTGGATTGCTCATCCAGGGAATCCTACAATGAAAATTTAGTATAACATTAGTTTTGTAATTTGTGAGCCAAAAATTCATTAAAGGTGACTAGCAAGTTTGTTGTTTGACTTACAATCCTCTCAGCAATCTCACGTGTTGCCTCAGAAGTCATTTGCCTGGTTTTTTTGGTGCGAGCCATCTTTCACTTAACGTGTCGTCGCACAGGGGATGGAGGATGAATGATGGTCTTTGTGCTGTCATCACGAGTTGCTCCCTCCAATTGCTTCTTGTGTTTTTCCTCCATCAACCTCTTCTCTAACAACTCGTAACCCCCGCGAGACAACATTTGAGGGGCAGTGTTTAGCTTCTGGATGGACTGGACTTTCTTTCTAACATCCTATAAGAATTACACATTCAGAGGTTAAAAAAAAGCCTGTTTGAATACATAATTATGGAATTGTAAAAGAATGTAAAACAACTAACCTCCCAGGAAGCGGTTAGAATTGGGTCCACTGTTCCTTACTAATGCCATATTTTTTGCAAACAATGTCGACATCATCGTCCTTGCCTTCTGTCAAGACCCATTTCCTGGTCAGATCTGACTTAAACTGCCTGCAGCGCTCTCCGACTATTTGCAGAATTTTCTTCTTGGTCCATTAGTCGGACACTATAGATATATCAAATTCATCTTGCATTACAATGAAGTGAGTTTTACAATTACAACAACATTTAAATTGTATAACTATAACCAGTATGGAAGTAGACCTTTAAGTTGTAATACCTGAATATCCTCCAAAATCAAGTCCTTCTGCGTTGTAGGAACTTCCTTCCAATTAGGAATCGTGACATCCACCTTGTCTCTAGCCACGATCCCTAGATACATCCTTAATTTCTTCGCCTGAGGACCATCAGTCTTCCCAGTGAGAGGATCCACATGGACCATCAATTTGTCAACACCAGCAGCTCTAGTGGCCAGTGACCTCAACCGTGTTGCTTTCCTAGTCTTCTTCGCTGTAGATGACGAAGGTCCTGACTCAAAAGGATGTGTTGTCTTAAGAGGAGGATGTGGTGACTCAGCATGAGGAGGGGAGCTCGGTGGTGTAGTCATGATCCTGTTAAAAACAAAAACACAAAAAAATAAAGTTAGGTGACAAGTTAGGTTACATATGAAATTGTATAAGTCGAAAAAAGTTAACATAAAGAGACAATTACATTAAGTGATGTTAATTAATTCTCCTCATCATGATAGTTACCATTTGCATGAACGTCATCAACTTCGTTTTCTCTCTTGATGTTAGGTATTTGTGTTGAGAATTGAGTGACACTTGTATCAACAGTTAAGTCATCATCGTCAACATTAATGCCAATGGTTTTTTCATGTAGTACCACTGACCACCTTTCGTCACATGGATCTTGAACATAAAACACCTATTTAGCTTGTTCTGCCATGATGAAAGGATCATCTTGATAAGCTAGCATGTTAAGATCTACCAAAGTAAATCCCAAGTCCTCGGTTCGCGCACCGCTATTGATATCAACCCACTTGCACTTGAAAACACACACAGTGACAGTAACATCATTAAGCTCCCAGATGTCATGAATGACTCCAAAGTAAGGCAAGCACACCAAACGTGAATAGTAGTCATGCATAGTTACGAAGTGCTGAGACTCAGCCCTTAGGCTAACCCCACTGTTTTGCATTGTGCTCTTCTCATCTTGTTGTTTGATGTAGAACGAGTACTTGTTGATATCATACCCTTGCCAACTTCTAACATTTCTTTTTGGCCAATCTGCTAACTTCCTCATTGTTTCAGAATTAGATTCATCACTAAATATTGTATCTTTAAACCAATTCAAGAAAGTCTTGTTATGCTCTTTCAACAACCTATTCTTCGTCATTCTTGGATTACTTTCCTTGAGTAATGCTTCATGATGAACAATATATGGCAAGACTTCATTACTGTTATTCAGGACGTACAAATGAGCTTGATACAATTCCTGCAAAGCAGGTGTTATAACATGCTGCCCTCGTATACCCTTTCCTGTCACTTTGTCATCATGTCGCGACTCGGGATGACCAACAGGTTTTGCTTTCTCAAGGTACTCTGAGCAAAATTCAAATACTTCTTCTACAATGTACTTTTCAACTATGAATGCTTCAGGACAGTGTAGGTTTTTTGTATACCCTTTCAAGATCTTCATGTACCGCTCAATCGGATACATCTGCCGTAAATAAACGGGACCACAAAATTTAATTTCCCTCACCAGATGAACAAGTAAGTGAACCATTATGTCAAAAAATAAAGGAGGAAAGTACATCTCCAACTGACACAAGATAATTGCCGCCTCTTCTTCCAAGTCATCTAACTTTATAGGGTCCACGACTTTCGTTCAAATGGCATTGAAGAAAAAACACAGTCGACTTAAAACATGCCTCACTTTGTTAGGCAAAATGTCTTGGATCGCCACGGCTAACAGTTGTTGCATCAACACGTGGCAATCGTGAGACTTTAAGCCAACTAGTTTCAGATATTTCATCTGTACAAGGCTCTTAATATTTGAAGAGTATCCTTGTGGCACTTTCACTCGGCGGAGACACTGATAGAAACTTATCTTCTCCTTTCTTGACAAAGTGTGACATGTTGGAGGCAAGTAAATTTTCTTACTATCGGACCTAGGATGCACACACATTTTTCTCTACATGCATAACATCGATACAATGTCTAACATCTAGATCAAACCAGTATGGAAGATCAAACAGTATCGACCTCTTCTTCCATATGCAAGTATTACATTTTTGCTTCTTTTGAGTCTTCCCAAAAACAGTATGGATGCCTTCAACCTGCTCAAGAACCTACTCACCGGTTAACAGAATCGGTGCAATTTCATGCTCTTGACTTCCATTAAATGCTTTTTTCAATCGCCGATATGGATGATAAGGCTTCAAAAAACATCGATGGTGAGTGTAACTGTTTTTCTTCCATGTTTAAGTTGCACGTAACTCGTGACTTGCTCACAGATAGGGCATGCACGATGGCCCTTTAAACTGTATCCACTCAAATTTCATACGCCGAAAAATCATTAATGGTACAAAATAGCATTGCACGCAACTTGAATGTCTTCTTTTGATACCCATCAAACAAGACAACCCCTCGTCTGACAAGTTTGCCTAGTCCTCAATCAAGGGACTAAGATAAACATCAATTTCATATCCTGACTGTCTTGGGCCCGATATTATCATAGACAACATCATGCATTTTCGCTTCATGCACAACCAAGGAGGCAGGTTGTAGATGACTAGCAAAACAGGCCACGAACTGTGTTGAGTACTTAAACTGCCGTAGGGATTCATTCCATCACTGGCAAGTGTAAGCCTGAGATTTCTTAGGTCTTTGCCGAACTCCGGATACAAACGGTCAATCTTCTTCCACTGAACAGAATTTGCTGGATATCGGAGCATTCCATCACAGTTTCTTCCTTCTGCATGCCATACAAGGCCTTTTGTGTCATCTTCATTAGCAAAAAGATGCTTAAACCTTGGAATGATCGAAAGATACCACAACACCTTCACGGGGGGCCTTTCTTTGAACTCTAATCAGTGCCACAGTCGTCATCGTCCTTCACTTTGTACCGTGATACCCCACACGTGGGGCATTTATGCATTTGTTCAAATTCATTTCTATATAATATGCAGTTATTAGGACAGGCGTGAATTTTCTTATATTCCATACCCATCGGACAAAGTATCTTTTTCGCCTGATAGTAATTGCTTGGCAACGTGTTTTCCTCTGGAAGCATGTCCTTAACTACCTCAAGCAGTGAACTGAACCTTTTGTCACTCCACCTATATCTGGCCTTGCCATTAACCAGATTTAACACCACGGACAACAGTGTCAATGACTCTTTGCACCCCAGATACAACGGCTTCTTCGAATCACTTTCAAACGTATCATACATAGGAGCATGTGCTTGCTGAAAAGACTCATGTCCCAGATCAGGAATCATATCATCTAATCGATCTCTGATGTCAACATCAAGCGATTCAGTTTGTGAGACCATCTACGTGTCTCTCAATTCACCATGCCATATCCATATCGTATAAGTCTTCTTAATCCCATTGCACAGAAGATGCTCCCGTATGTCGTTCAGTGCTTGGCATCTTCCATTCAAACAATTGATACAGGGACATAAATGTTTGCCATCCCCATCCGGTTGACTTCTTTCGGATGCAAATTGCAAGAAATGTTCAACTCCTTCCTCATATTCAACTGTGATGCGACTTGCATTCATCCAACTTTGATCCATCTAATGAATAACTCCGTGATACTCACAAAGTTATTTCATGCATGAAAACCCATTCAAGGTGTGGCCCTATCCCATTTAGGAAGTCATTTTTTTATAGTATATTCGTATGTATAGATTGAGTTTATTTTCTTAAATTTGACGAATATTCGGCAGCATTTCGCTTTGATCTCCGAGTACACAATATGAAAGCGGTGACATGAGTTTCACCACAGTCAAATATGCACCCGAAGAACAAAGTGAAATGCTTTGTACCGAATTTTCATCAAATTTAAGAAAATATACTCAACATATACATATTAATATACTATAAAAAATGAGTCTTCCCAAACTGTCCAAATGGACAATTCAGGAATCAATACAATGATTAATCCAAACTATCCGGAAGAATCACTGTAATGAATCTCAAACGGGAAAATTAAGGTTCTCTCATAATGAACATTTATTGTATAGAAAAAGCAACATGCATACTTGACATACAAAATAATTTAAAAACAGTCATAAGACAAATTGTACGTGACAATATGAAACATATTCACACCTGTGATGATGATCTGTGTGAAATGTCCAACAATGAAGGTCGTGATGACGAGGCAAACGGGAAAAGGGTTCGCTCTCCTACAACCTACAATGAACATATAATATTAGAGTTTACATTACAGTTCGCTCTCTTTTTACGTACTCCTATACTATCTAACATTCTCATAATGAATAAGTCACAATCAATGACTATCACTTGATACAAATATACTATAGGATTACATATAGAAGCTAAAAAAAATATGAAAGCCTTTTTGTAAGTACGTGAGAGGATGGTCAATGACAATCTCCAATAATAAATTTGGTGATGACGATGCAAAGAGACAAATGACAACTGCATACAAATGATACATGTGTCAGATTACAAAAGTCTACATACAGAATGTCACATTCCTCACTTATCTACTCTATGCTGCATCATTTCAACTTGGTATCATCACTAAAATGTAAAAAATGAAATAATTAAAACACAAAAAATGGCTAGCTAAGGAAGTGTCGTGTAGTGGAGACAAGTCCACAAACAAGTGGCAGTCTCTTCCCTTCTCTCTCAAGTCTCAAGGCACAAAAATCACCATTATCAACAAAAGGAGGAATAACATTACGGCAACAAGAATGATTACTGCCAACACTTCCCCAACACATGAAAATTACAAAAATGAAAGTGTAAATCATGGACGCCTAAAAATAGAAGAACCACAGCATAAATAAAAACAAAAGAGTAATTGATGATAGGGGGAGGGTGTAAGGAAGGGTGCTGATGGTGGTTTTGGACCCAATCCAAACCATCATTGCATATCTTGGGACGACCTAGTCCTGTTTATTACACATGATTCTAGCCAATAATTTCATGCATAAACCAGAAACATAAATAATTTGAGCAATAGCCTTGGGGCTGAAAAAATTTGGGGAGGGGAGGGAGGCAAAAATAAAAGAAAATGCTCCGACAAATGGAACAATTAAGTTGCCCCTGTTTTGACAAATTTATTCAAACATCAAACTAGTACCTTTGCAATATATGGCTGTATATCTATGAAGCAACAGAATCTTATTAGTTATAGTATTAAAGCATCCATGAACACTTAATAGGGTTGTTTTTGTGGGGTTTTAGTATAATGCAAACAGTATATCGTGATAAGAATACATCATCTTCCTTTGTGCAATTTGTCAAAAACAAGCTAATGAGTAACTTATGAAAATGTCAAACTTGAAAACATTAAGCCTGTTGGCACTTGGTAAACTGCCAAATGTTTTCTTTATCCTTTGCCACTGAACACTGCCAAATGTTGGAATATCTCCACAACAGATTGCTGCACATCCCTAACAGTATATTTTCATTGAACTTATTGCAGGAAGACAAGGTTCATTTGGGCACACCTTAGCCCAATGTCTCAATTAGAAGCTCATGAAAGGAGCAAATTTGAGAATTAAGCAAGCTCAACACCTGATTAAGGAGAGTATGGCACAGTCTAGTCAATCTGCCTTGCCTCTATAGATTTTTCCATTACAATTAAGAACCTTTTAGTCTTTAATTGCTTTCTGGTGTTTCATTTTAACACTTAAGAAGCTTCCAAGTTTTAAGACAGCATCTGATGTCCCTCAAATAAAGGTGCAGTTCATTTTAATCAACGTGTTTTGCCCAAAAGTTTGCAAGTAGACGTGTGGTGTATTAGTGCCTGATGTTGTAGATGTTGCAAAGGTGTTTAATGTACAAGAATACAAAATCTCATTACTCATTTTCCTCCATGTCTACAAAATATCCAGTCGTCTATTATTCCTTTCCTCTGAAACTTGAAATATGTTTATATAAAATGTTTGGTTCTTGGTTTCGAGAAGAAACTCAATAAATGAGACACCATAATAATAGTAATAAATAATATTTAAAAAATATAGATAGTAATGCATCCTGCACAACATTTCTGAATCAATATGAGATGAGTAGAAGTAATGTGAGTTTTTCTAAGACACTCAAACGCAATTGATGATCTAGCTTCATTAAACAAAGACAACAAGCTATACGTGGGATGAAAACATCCGAAGTAAATATGTTCTTTACCATGTCATAATGGCAGGTTTAGATTTCAAGTTTCAAACAAGAGTTCAAGAGAATTCCATCATAGTATCAAACATTAAAGGCCCCAAAAGAACAAAAAAGAATCAATAGCAAGGCAACAAGTAACTCGGGAGTCACATTAGAGAGATTTAGCAGTTTCTGCTCTAGCTGGGGTGAAGTGATTAGCAGGGATAAGATAAAGATCTTTTTTTCTCCAAGTATGGAGAATTAGATATCAGATTAGCACTAAATTCAGTTTTGGTAGGATGCATAACTTAGGGAAAATATTTGGGAGTTCTTATACATCAATGACAGAGTGGCTAGAGACTCCTTCAAAGGGATTCTAGACAAAGCTACATCAAAGCTTAGAATATGTGGAAATCCAAAGTTCTCATTGACAGGTAGATTGGTTTTAATAAAATATGTGCTAATGGTTTTGTTAATGTAAAACTAGAAAATCAATTAGTTAAGGTGACTACATAGATAATGTACTTGGCTGAAAAACAACACTAGAAGCAAGTATAGAAAACTAAATAGACTATATTAGAAGATGAAGATGCGAAATGAAATACTTGAACAAAATGAGACAATTCCATAATGTTAAGACACAAATATTCTAGCAATGACCGGTACATACAACCACTAGTAATATATAACCAATACCGACAAATATATGTATTAAATAAAACAAAATTGCAACATCGAAGGCAAACAAATTATACCAAATGAAATATATGACATTCATATTACAAAAATTTGAATCAGATCTCCCCTGCAATGCAATGTGATAAGCTTTTTGCCCTTAAGTTTTTTGTTTTCGAAGAAGACAGAAATGGAATTGAACAGGAAAGTGAGCAACAAGACATTCTCATCCTTGTCTTCTTTTTCACCATTTTATTAAGTTGACCTCTAACCATTCTTACAAGCCATTGAGGCTTTCCTATTAATAACACACAACATCCCATGCCCTCTCCAAATACCATTCAACATCCATATCCTATAGCCACTGGTTTCCAACCAAATGCTAACCTTAAAGACTGACAAGACTGAGAAGAATGAAGCAGAGGAATGCTAACCTTGTGGGAGCCGCTGTGAGCCGTCATGAGACAACGCCATAACAGCTGCGACCGTAGAACGACACCAACGAACCGCCGTTAGACAACGCCGATGAATGGAACCGCCATCACTAGAACCGTCGTGACAATGTAGGATAGTGAAGCTAGGCGCGAGAGTGAAGAGGGAGAGATTCAGAGGATAGATAGGCGCAAGAGTGAAGGGTTTAATTGGGGGGCATGTTTTATAATAACAACATCAGTTTTAATTTCAAAATCGATGTTAACTAACTTATGTTAACATCGATTTTCTTAAAAATCTGGAAAATTGATGTTAACAAGACTTGGTTAACATTGGTTTTCGTAAAAATCTGAAAAACCGATGTTAACAGGACTTGGTTAACATCAATTTTTCTTAAAAATCTGGAAAATCGATGTCAGCAGGACTTGATTAATATCGGTTTTAGTAAAAATCTGGAAAATCGATGTTAACATGACTTGATTAACATCGGCTTATTAGATTAGTGTATCTTTTTTTATAAAAAAATATTCATGATTTCTAGAGTGATGTTAAGCAGGCATCATGTTCCACTACTATTTATAATAATAATACTAATAATATAATAGTAATAATATATTTAAAATCGTAAGCTGCAAAAATAATATAGTAATATGCTAATATGCCAAAACAAAGGGAGCCCCTGACTATCCAAATATACAAGCAAATGTACATATTAATTAAACAGTATTGTGAATTCATTATTTATTACGATAAGTATTTTAAACGAATATAAATCTGTTAATATACAAATAAAAATATAGACTACCAAGAAATGCAAAGAGTAACCAATTTAATACTAAGCAACCAATAAGAGTACCAGACAAAACTAGAGAGTAAAATGATAATAAGTTGGACAGGAAATGTATCATGCTTATACCGATTTGGACAGGCTGTGTAGTTGTGAGCACAATGTTACCCCAATAATACAAAAAATAATAATAATTATTACCCAAATAATACACCCAAAGAGAAATCAGTATTTACCTAAAGAGATATTTTAATTATAAGTTGTTACTTTTGTTGTATTGAGGTAAAAAACTTGTCAAA
>PYAF01002150.1:244396-280206 GCA_007407185.1 Glycine tomentella | reverse complement strand
GCCATAGTTGAAACAACATGCTCTAAATGTGAACAGGACACGACCAAGATAAATGGAAGGTGGCAATTCATCTAAAATGGAAGGTGGCAAGCTCAGTCCAAATACAAGTGCCCGATTATTTTATCATTTAACTGCAACGTTCAAAGACCAATTCATCTAAAATTTTATTTTTTATAAATTAAATTGTTATTGATTTACTAATTTAAGGACAAAAATATCATAATTATAAACACTTATAATAATCCTTGGAATAAATAATTATTTTAATTTCTAAATGTATAAACAAGTAATAAATTAATACTTAAAAGAATAAAAATTATAATTTAGTCTTTAAATAAGAAAAAATACAATAATTATGTTATGCTATAACTTAACGATAAATTAATTTAAGAATTTTACATGAAAGCGATTAATGGCTGCGTCAGAATAATATAAAAGTCATTTTCACTTTTTATGACAACTAAATTTACTATTGTGGTTGCAAGAAAAAGAAGAAGAAAAAAACATTGTATCAAATAGAGATAGCAATTAGAAAACCAAGTGAAGGTGAAGATATATACCAACCTGAAAGAAACCCCATTCTTTGCATGCAAGGTCCAGCTTCTCACATAATTTGTATTTTTAACAAAAGAACACGCTTTGATTCTACCTTATATAAGGTAATAAATTGTTTATGTTGAAGTGGAGTGCAGAACAGATTGATCATCCACACTTCTTTGCACCTGAATAACCAAACAAAAAAGCAAAACCAACTTAGCTTGAGATCCATTTCCCTACAAAAGTGAATAACCAAACCAGTTAGCACTTTGTTATATATATATATATATATATATATATATATATATATATATATATATATTTACCTTCTTTTTGACAGGGCAACTTGGAGCAAAAGAGCACTTGAAATAAGGTCTAGGATAAGGGTTATCTCTGTTCACCTTTTGCCCATATTTCCACCATTGATATCCATCTTTCACAATCTAAAACCACATACAATGAAAAATCTGTCAAACACTTACCCCTATTTAAAGTCTATGCTATGCTAAAGAACCAAAGGAGAGTACTAGTAAAGAGACTTACAAGGCTAGTATCAGATGATTCAGTCCTGACATAAACTCTTGAAATTTTTGCTTTGATGGTTTCCTCCCTTGGTTTGTTGCAAGACTCTTCATTAGTAGAAATCAACTACTTGTAAAGAGAGTAATTCCACAGTTTCAGATTACTAGGGGGTGCTTAGGTAGTTACTATACATGTAACTACATTATCTCTTAAGGGACACTTAGCATAGTGTTTATTATATTATATTGCATGTCATATGCCTATAAAAGGCCACAGGTTGTATGTAGTTGACATCAAGTGAGTAGTGAAAAATCAAGTTTACTAGTTTGTGAAGTAATCTCTTTCTCTGTTATGAATGTTAGAGTGTGAAAAACAATTTTAGTTTTGTTTCTCTCTCTATATATTGCGTTTCATTGCTCAAGCAGCACAAGAAGAAAATATATTTTCCATTCTTTTCACTTGGAAACCTTCAGCAGCATTACATCAAACACAAAACATGCAAACGAAAAACACAAGAAACACAAATTAAATAGCACCGACCAGAGTCATACCTTTGTGTTTCTTCAAACAGACCAGAGAACAGCTGAAAGCAGAAGAAACAACACAACAATTTTCAAAAAATAAAAATAATAACAGCAATAACAATAATAAAGGGAAAAAAATAAAAGTAATGTTTGAGATATTTATTGCTTACTAAGGTAAGTAACATGAAGGGCACTTGTATTTGGACTGAGCTTGGTTGCAGACTTGGCACTGTCAAGGACCCATCGTGAAGCCAAAAGGGTCTCTGAAACAGAAGCACTTACGCTTTAATCTTCTTTCATATAAAACTGAAAGTCGTTGGTGTGGGAGGAGCTTCGTTGCTCTGCTGAAAGTCATTGGGATATTTATCATCAATAGCTCCTTCTTCGTCATCAAACCCCTCTTGTAGCTCATGTCCAAGGTCACGTACTTGACTGACCCCAGTTTCTGAATCTCGCCAACTACTCCCAAATCCTCGATCGCGATCAGCCCGAAATCGGTGGGAAATTGCGCTGCCGGGTTCCACTGTGGGATCCACCGCCAACCCTCGGGGCGAAGGGAGGATTCGAGGTAGGCGCGGTGGCGATCGGCGGCAGCGTAGTGGCGGAAAGTGATGATGTAGTTGGGAGGAGGGGGCGGCGGAGGGGAATGGGGGGTTAGGTTTGGAAAAGGGCAATGGATAGAAGGAGGAGAGATATAGAAATGTGTCATTTGAAATGTTGAAGACGACGACGAGTTCCCTTAAAGACCGTATTGGAATTATTGCTTTCTAAGATGGTTGTCTTATAACCGTCGTCATGTAAATAAACAAAGACGGGTTAGTCAATAACCGTCTTTGGAAAGTGCATATTATTACAAAAATGCCACTGCCTGCTCAACAACGACGGTTATCGTATGACCGATGTAGAAAGCCTGTTGTTAAAGGGTGTTTTATACCCAAATATTTCAAATGATATATATAATAACATTAATTCCTAGTCTTTTGATAGAGAAATTAATTTGTAATTAGTACTCTAGAGATTAAATATTGACAATTAGCTCGCTTAAATATTAGTATTAAATTGGATTGACTATTATTTACATGAAAATACTTTATAATTGTCACATATTTATCATTACACATATGTTATTATTGACCAAATTATGTCTTCCTTTGGGTCGAATACAATTAGCATAAACAATGTTATACAAATATCTATGTAATTTTAACCAAATCAATTTTTACAATAAGAATTACTTTGACAATATATTGTGTCAATCAATTTAACTAAAAAATTAACAAACATACAAATAAATGAAGAGAATTTGCAACTACTAAATTTACAACCAATCATGATAACAATAAATATAAAAATATTAATCACGACAAATAAATATCCTATCATAAAATTATATATAACACTATCATTGATTTATACTTAAATTGTGGAAAATAAATATAATATTATCATGTTATATCAAATTTATTATAACATCATTGATTATCAATATCTTATTTTTTTAATTCCTTTAACGCAAACCAATATGCGTAACATTCCAAAAATTTAATGGCGTAAATTGCAATCAAATAGCACATAGCTGATGCCAATCTTCACGATCCATAATATATATATATATATATATATATATATATATATATATATATATATATAATACAAATATATCACATTACAACAACGACATCGAACCAGAGTGAGTTTTGTGTTTTGAGTTTGATTGATGCGCATATGAATTCACACGCCAACAAAATATTACAAATTCTTTTAAGCATTGTGAATTAACTATTTGATCTTTTTCGAGTTCAATTACTTATTCAAGAATTTCATAGCCAATAAAGAACAAGCATGACAATCATTCAATAAAATCTCCTTAGGGCGTTAGAAAATCTTAATCCTAATAATTAAACAATCAAGACCTGCTCTAATAAAAACATTACAGGTCTATAATTGAGGATAATTCACTAAAATCTTATGATCTACAACATTTTTAATTATTAAGAATTAGATAAAATACCTGGATCCGTAGTTGGTTCTTGATCTAAGCATTCTTTGACATTTGTTGTAAGATCTTTGCGGCTGTGCATCATGATTACGAACAATGATATTATGATTCTTCCTTAATTGAAGTCTCTTTATTCCTTAATGAGACCTTCATAACTCTTCAGATAAGGAGAAGAGAAACTATATAACCGCTCAGTATATAAAGGACCATACTGTTATTATAGCATGTTAACCTAATAGAATTCTCACTATCCCTAATGGGCCAGCAGTGACATATACTTATTTAAATCCATATCATTTTATTTTGTTGTCTAACACACTTAATTTGACCACATAAAATAAACCACCTACTAATGATAAATAATTAATATAATTATCTTAATATTAGCCCACATTAATTATTGGAATAGAAAATTCCAACACTTAAAAGTCATTACATTCTTACAAAGTAATTTAAAATCCACACAATTTTTTATGTCAAAATAATTTTTTAAAATCCTAATCTAATACACCCCCTAAGTATTCAGAAAAAAGATTTAAATGCTTACCATCAACGGGAAAAAAAAATAAGTTTCAGTTTTGCGGAAGGAATAAATAGAATAAGTTGTGGAGAATAAAAAAAATGTTAAAATATACTTTTATAGTCTCTTGTTTTTTTTATTAAAATTTATTTTGATACTTTATTTTTAAAAGATTTATTTTATTAGATTTTATCTCTCAAAACATCTATAATATTCAATTTTGAGTCATAACTTTGAATCTGTTTTACTAATTCAAGACATAAAATTTTGTCATATTATATTCATTTATGTAAAGATTATGATCCCAACTAATATTCATCTAAAAGATAATAAATATGAAAAAAATAACATGATAAATCCCATCAAATGACCCTTTTTAGTTTGAAAAATTCATAATGTAGATCAATTTAATGGGACAAGATTTCAGTCTTAAATCAATAAAAAAAATTATTAAAGATTTTGTCACAAATTGGAGACTAACACCGTTTCAACAATAACTTTGAGAAATAGATAACCAAAATATTTTTTAAAAAAATAAAATGAAAACCAATTTTAATAAAAGTGTAAGTAATATGAACATATATAATTTAGCCAATACCTTATTAGATAAATTTATCTCTAAATTCTACTGGTGATGTAAACAAATAAAAATAAAGCATTTGAAGAATTATGAAACACTTACATTCATATCACTGAAATACCTTAATGTATATGCACGGATGCTATAAAACAATTTTATGACGTTATCGATCTAATCTCAAATCACGTTTAAATTACTTTAAGAATATCATTTTAAAAATCAATAAACTATCATATATAATAAGTTGTGATTAGATGATTCGTATAAATTTTTTTTTTTTACAGTGTATAACCTTTTTTCTGTTATTGAAAAAAATAAGGGACAAGAAATTTGAACCCATAAAAAATATTAAAGCAAACCACACCTGTCCTCTCGTATCGGATTTTGTGCTCATTATATCCAATATTCCTTATTGTTAGTCACAAAAAAAATTCTCTAATTTTTGCAATTCCATTACACAAGCACCCCTGCACGGTAACATGCTTGTTTTCATTAACCCTAGGCGGTCATGTGTCGTGCACATGAGTGTTTAACGATTCCAACAAAATTGCACTTGTGTTTTTCATCCACTGACTAAAAGCATGAAGGTGTGAAGTATATTTAAAGATCAATTTGATATTAAATTATAAAATTTAGACAATTAATTTATTATTTAATTGTATGAAAAAATTTAGCTATCGTAATTTTTACACATTAAAAAGCTAAATAAATTTTTTATTTAGGAACTAAAGTGAGATCATATTAATTTACATGACATTCTGGTGGATTAAAAAAATAGTTTAGATTGATTTGAGTTAATAAGGTGAAAATTAAAGTTATGGATAAATAACCATTTTGATATTTAAATATGTAAATTTTTGATAATTTACTCTCCTTAAAATGAAAATTCTAATTTAGTTCTGAGTAAAAATGCAAGAATTACATCATATTATTCAATTTTGGAGAATCATTTTATTATTAAACTTTAATATTCAAAGTGAATTTGACATTAGTTATAGAATAAAATGTAATTGTCACATTGTTTTACATTCCAAATTAAATAAAAAATTTCATTCGATCTTCTAAAAATCAAATCATCACTTATTTACTCATTTAAAGACTAAATTGATCATTTACAAATAAAAAATGTTACTCATTCATCTACTTACTCTTCCATTACATTCTTTACCTATTCTTTCAATTATTTTATTTTCTTTTTCAACCTATTTTTCTCTCATTTACACTCCAATTCACCCCAAAATGGTATGTATATATTATTATATCCTATAGAGATAAGCAAGGTGCCACTGAAATGGCATGCAAAACTGCCAGGGCGAGTTGCGTCATCCTCACCTGACCTTCTGCCACGTAATTCCAAAGCTGCCACACAACACCACAATGCTGTTCTTTCTCTCTCTAACTCTTTCTGATTTACGTTGCAAATTTGTATATATTTCTCTGCTGCGTGTGAGTGCAAACACGTACTGCTTTTAAAGTAGTTTAGAAGATGAACCCTCACAGCCTCTTGGCTTCTGCAGCGATAAACATAGGCTTGGCATTGGTGACTCTGCCTCTGTTCTCCGTGCTCAAGAAGCAGCCTTCCAACGCTTCCATCTACTACGCTCGTCCTCTCTCTCGCCACCACCACCTCCCCTTCGACGACCACGACTCTTCATCTCTCAACCGTTTCCTTCCTTCCCTCGCTTGGGTTTCTCGCGCGTTCCGTGTCACCGAAGATGAGATCGTCCAAGCTCATGGCCTCGACGCTCTCGTCATCATCAGGCTCTTCAAATTTGGGTTAGTTCCAAGTTTCACTCTCACTCATTTGTGACACACCTCTTTGCTTTTTTTTTTTTTTTTTTTTTTTTTTTTTTTTTTTTTTTTCTTTAATACATTTTTAGTTATTACAATCTAGCGTTTTAATCATTATTATTTTTTATCCCTGTCATTTTTTTTTCTGTTTAATTTCTTATAATTTGTGATTATTTTATTTTTCGTCCTTTAAACGCTTTAGAGTTTTTAACATTATCATTTTTGTCCCTGTAATCTTTTTTCTGTATTATTCCTTGCAATATGTGATTATTTTATGTAATCTTTTTTCTGTTTTATTCCTTGTAAAATGTGATTATTTTATTTGTGGTCCTTTAAATGCCTTTAAATATTTCAGATAATGTTTTTTTCTGTTGAAAACATTTTCCTTTAAAATTTCCTGTATTTTGCGTAATTTTACTATTCTTATACTTTTTTATTATTATTTTTGGCTTGCAGCATGAAGTTTTTCGCAGTGTGTTCTTTTGTTGGGTTGGTGGTACTTCTCCCTATTAATTATGGTGCCCAGGATGTTCAAAATGGGAGCTACTTTACAATGGATTCTTTTACAATATCTAATGTTAAAAGAGGTTCTAATAGGTGAGGTTATATGGATGGAAGATCTAGAAAGGGTTACTTGCATGATCATCTTCTGTTTGCTAGAATCGTATGTACTTTGGTTTCTTCCTCCTCTCCTAAGGATGTCTCTCCTTTTTTTTTTTTTTTTTTTTAATAAGCTCCTTAGGATGCCTGTAACTTTAAGAAATGGTTTTGGTGAATTGGACATGGTAATTTTGAATCTCTAATTTCAATAACATTATGAAACTTAAAACAAGGTTTTGACTCTTTTAGAGAAAAATGTTCAATTATGTTAAGTTCTAATTCCTTATTATTCAACAAATCTGTTCCCTGTGTGATTTTTTGCTCTGTTTGTTAACTTCTTTTTCCCTTCTAATTTCTACTTTAGGAAATCTCGTATGAAAAGCTGTTGAATAATTTTACTAATGCAGATCATGTCATAGTGAAACCCTTACTAGTTTTAGAAACACAAGATTAGCTTAAATGGTAGGGATATTTATTTTTGCCCAAGCTCTGCGGATGTTAAATATAAAAACCACACCTGTAATGGAGTTATATTTCCAATTTTTTTATGATTAACAAAAGAGTGGATAGTAACATTCAAAGATGGCTAATAACTCAACATGTTAACCAAATAAACGATTATTTTTGTTAATTTATCCTATATAATCACAATGATATCCTAATATTTAATTCTCCCATATATGATACTGATTCTTTGGTAAAATATAAATCATGGATTACAATGGGTATGTAAAATGTTTCATTTTTTTATGTTTTTACTGGATGTTAGCAATCTGAAGAGACAGGGGCAAAGAGAAGGCTTGAAGGAAATGCTCCACTTTCACTTTCCACTCCTTGGGCCATTTCTTTTTTCGATGTCTAGCAAATTTGGTTTCCTCCATTATGGCACTAATTGATTTCAAACTCTCTGGCATGATTTGCATTTTGTTTATTAGATAAGGACAAATAGACTATCCTATGTTTGTTGTTATAGATGATGTGAGATTGATTGCCTCATTGGACAATTGTTCAATAATCGTTTGGTTTGTAGTTTTGTTATCACACCGGAGATGAGCACTTTACTGCGATATAATACTTGCATTTAGAAAACCGTTCAATCAAAACATTTTTGTAGTTTTCAATGGTACTAGTAGTGATGTTTGATTTATTTTGTTATGCCAATACAAAGGTGAAAGGTTATGGTGCCTCTCAATCTTTTCCTCTTCAATAAATTTTCAATTTTTTTTTAAATAATCTTAAATCCTGGACAAGGTGACAGTTCATGGTTTTGGCTGTTGTATTGCTCATTTTCTGATCTTGTTATAGTATATATGATTTAGCCCAAATGTTATTCTGTTTCACATTTAAGTGACATACAAAGCATTAAAACTGATCTGTTTCATGGTTTTCTAACAGGCTTTGGGTGGATTTTGCATTCCTGTGTTTTATATCTTTATACGGGATGTACCTACTATATAAGGTGAAATTCTCAGTTTGTTAACCATTGTGATTGTTGTCAAAACAACACTTCTCAGAAGCATGATTTATATTTTTCTAACCATAATGCTCAGAAAGACATTCTTGTAATTTTAGAGTATTATAATAGCCATGATGATGATAAGCAAAGTTATTTTTTATTCTAGTTAATATTATTATTTCCATTATGCATAATCAGGAATACAATGAAATTTTGATTAGAAGGATTTGGCAAATTCAAAAGTTAAAGCATAGACCTGATCAATTTACCATCGTAGTTCGTGAAATTCCATTATGCATTGAACACAAGGCTCGCGACTGTTGTGTTGATCATTTCTTCAGTAAACACTATCCAAACACTTACTATTCCTATCAAATGATTTACAACACTGGAGATCTTGAGGAATCGGTGGTAAGACATGCCATTATGTGCTATACATTTTACAAGGCTTGAATATATTTTTGATCTCTAATAAATACTCAATTTTTGCATTTCCGCCCTAATAAATTTTTGTTTTGCATTGAATCCCTAATAAAATGACAATTTTGTTTTTGTTCCTTGATATTTTGTTTTAGTCCTTGATAAATTAGCAAATTTTGTGTTTGCTCCCTAATAAACTAGAGAATTTTGTTTTAATCCATACTAATTACAAATGAAAAAAAAATTATCAGGAAGCAAACAAAAAATTCGTTAATTTATCATGGACTAAAAAAAGTGTCAAGGACAAAAACAAAATTGTTGTTTTATTAAGAATTCAATGCAAAACAAAAATTTATTAGGGACCAAATGCAAAAATTGAATATTTATTAGGGATAAAAAACATATTTAAGTCCAATTTACAATTATGATTTCTTACATATGATGTTTTTGCGTTGCTTGATAGTAATTTATCCTTAATTTGCTATATGGTAATCATAAGTAAGGGTGTTCAAATCCAAAATGGTCCAAAATAAAAATCAAAAACCGCTAAAAAAAACCTAGAAACCGAACCAAACAGATTCTTTTTGGATTTATTTGGATACTTTTTTCCCAAACCGATCGGTTTGGTTTAGATTGTGGTTTGTGTTTTTGAAAACGAATTAAACCAAACCAAATTGCAACACTTATATTAACACTTATTTTACTTTAGTGTTATGGGTTTTATGTGTATATCACTTGAGTTTCATAGTGTTTTATAGTGTTATGCATGTGAAACTCATACTATGTATACCATTTTTTTATGACTTTTTATAAGATATGTTTGGTTTAAAATGGATGAAAATTTGAGAGTTTTATTGTAGAAGGTTTAACATATTAATAAGTTTCATAGTTTGTTATTAGTAATTTTTTTAATGTAATTTAATTTAAAAGATGAAAAGAAAGTATATAAAATTTAATGAAACAATATTTTAGTAAAAATTGCAAAAACTAAACCGCAAAATATTTGTTTGGTTTGATTTAGATTTTATTTTAAATGAAAACCGAACCAAACTGAACCACATATGTTTTATAAGTTTGGTTCAGGTGACTTTTTGATAGATAACCGAATCAAACCGAGCCACGAACACTCCTTATCATGAGCATTAGATAAACAGATTGTGTTAAAAAAAAAAAGCATTTGGAATGCTCCTATTTCCTAATATAGTGTTTGTGAAATATACTTAGTTTTCGGAAATCATAATGCTTTTCGTTTCTTTTCTTTTTTTGTCAATCAGGGTTAGTAGAAAACTAAACACTCTCCCCTAGGATTTACTAGGGGATAACATATGTTCTATCCCTCAGAGACGCAGAATGCGTCTAGTGGCCCTAACTATGTGGAGCATAGGCAGTTTTTCAACGGAAGCTTTAGTGAAATTGATGGTTCTGTAACCTCTTCCGTGACAACCATAAATAGCTTTCTCAAAAACTTTCCATGAATTATGTAGTTCAAATTTGGAATAACATAACTTCTTCCAAAAAAAAATATCCAGATCTTGAATTTTGCAAACCAGCTAGTACTTTAATTTGGATCTAGTATATAAATGTTTCAAGATAAAAGTTGTTGAACCTAATTTTTAAGTTATAGGATATTGTTATCCTATGTCTAGAGTCTAGACATAGTAATGGTGATAAAGCACTTTATTTTTCAAGACCCTGAGATTTAAAGCAGTGAATTTTTCACTGGCAACCTTCATTTTGAACATATATCTACATGACATGAAGTGTATAAATTGTTCTCAAAATACATAAACTTTGTTTACATTTAATGATTTGACGGAGCATTTTGCTGTAGTAATGGAGAAAAACTACCCTCTTATTCAGTCATGGCAGGAACACTGATATGAACACAGATATTTATTTATTTATTTTTGTTTAAAGTATCAAAGAAGACGAATTTAGTTTGAATTTTTTAATGTGTAATGGATCCTCTCACAGATATTGTTACATGTAGAGCCAAGCTAAGTCTCTAGCAAGAAAAATAGAGGACTTGACAGAGAGTTCTATCGCCAAGAGACAAAAGAACAAGTTGTCACTCTTGGGTTTATTACATCAAGAGACTTCAAAAGCTGCTTTTCTTGAGGAAAAGCTTCAAGCACTTTGTCACAGGATTCATCAGTTACAATGCAAAGACACACTCCAGAAAAAGGTAGCAGTTTAATGTTTTATGGTCATTTGAGCACTTATTGAGCTTATGTGTTTTCATCTCCTATTCTGGAAGTATTATGAAAGTGTTTTTTTTTTTTTTCATGGCAAAAATTAGACGAGTCACTTCCTATAATTTTCTTTTTAGCTTTTAAATATTTGCAAAATAGAGAAAGGAAAACAATAGATTTGGATCAAGTTAGATGCATTAAGGATTAAGATGGGAAAGTTTTGGTTACAGATCGAGATATCAAAGTGAGATGGGATAATTACTTTTACTAGATTTTCAATGGTGGACAAGGTTGAACTTGTAATATGGAAAGACCAGACATCCATGATACAAACAAAATTTTGATTACTAAGCTAGAATTTGTGTTGGAGGTAAAAGAAGCCTTAAGAGGATGTATGATGATAAAGTTGTTAGCCCAGATGGTATTTTGAAGTTTGAAAGTGTGTAGAAGAGCAAATAAAATATATTTATTTTGTAAAGAACTATGTTGGATCTTTTAGGAAAGCATTCCAGAAATAGGAATACTTTATCAACTAATAAATTTTTGTGCACACAAATTATCAACGAATAAAATAATATTTGGATAGGAATACTTTAAGTGGTCATTACAATAAATACTGATAATGAGAGGATATTCAGTTTCCTCTAAATCATATATGTTTCCTATAAATCAAATCCTAATAAATCTATACATTAAATATTTTTTATTCTCAACTGATAATATTGAGTAAATACCATGCAAATCTAAAGGAAAATAAGCAATGTTCAAGAAGATTTAGTCGGTCAAGATTCATGGTGGTTTGGGGGATTCGCATTCCTCTGCTTTGCACTTGGTGTACTATTTTAGCATTTGGTGTACTATTGTGATCATAAATCTTGAGACAAATGCAAGGTGGCTTTTAGCTAATAATTATTATTCATATCATTATGAGAACATGGGTATCTTGTGCAGATGTGTTTGCCTATTTATTTCTTTGAAAATGAAAGTAAAAATGATATATGAAGGTTTTATTCATTTTCTAATTGCAAAAGCTGAAAACAAAGTATCTTGAATTGTCTCATTCATTAGGAGTTGCCAGTTGCTTTTGTAACATTCAAGTCACGGTCAGGTGCTGCAGCAGCGGCTCATTTGCAACATCATTCACATCCACTTATTTGGATCACTGAACTTGCCCCAGAACCAAGGGATGTTTCATGGAGGAATATGAGAATATCCTACAGAGCAGTGCCACTATATAAACTAGGTGTTTTCATTGCAGCATCACTGCTTACAGTTTTCTTTGCCATACCAGTTACTGCTGTTCAAGGAATAGCCAAATATGAGAAACTGAAGAAATGGTTTCCTCCAGCCAGGGCTGTGCAGTTGATGTGAGAATCATAACTAGTGCTAGCCCTTTTGATAATTTAGAGCATAAAACATTTGCTCGGACTTTAATTCCTTTTTGGTTAAATGTCAAACTATTGCATACATTTTATTATTTTACAGTTCAATAAAGTCCTTGGAATTTTAGTGCATGTATGACTGAAGAGGAACTCCCTATGAATTGGAAAATCATATAGTGAATATTGCCTATATATACCATGTATTTTTCTTTCACTAATTGCTACATAGTAGGAATCTTCAATTGGCTTCTGTTTGCATTATTGGCTCTAACATATGAGTAAGATAATTAAGATATATAAATAAGTGGAACCTGTCCTTCCCAAGCCCTCTATTCCTCATTCATCTATATTAATATTCAATGAACACATTTTCTTGATTCTATTAAATTTCTTCGTTACCTCCTATTTCTACATTGGATTTCTTTCTTCTACAATTTTTCTCATGATTTGTCAGGCCAATTGTAGAAAGATTAACAAAAGGAAGCATAAGCCAATAGAAAATACTATATACAAAAATCTAAGTGATTCATTTCACAAATAGTTTTGTATCCAAACCAAACATACATCTCTTTATTTTGGTTTCATGTCTTATATATACTATGTAATTTATTGACTAGTTCCTAATGTAGAAAATAGAGTATTTGTTTCATTATCTTTTTCTTACATGTTCATTCATCAGACCAGGATTAAGCTCTATAGTGACAGGTTATCTTCCAAGTGCCGTACTCAAAGGATTTATATACATTGTACCGTTCACAATGTTTGCTATGGCTAAAATAGCTGGATGTATTGCAAGAAGTAAGGAGGAGATCAAAGCCTGCAACATGGTTTTCTACTTTCTTGTGGGAAATGTGTTCTTCTGGAGTGTGTTATCAGGATCCCTTCTTGATTTAATTGGACAGTTCATTAGTCATCCCAAAAATGTTCCAAGTCAGCTTGCCGAAGCCATCTCTGCCCAAGTATGTTGTTGTTTTCATATTTCTTACCCCTAGCATATTCTGTCGAATTTGAGTCAGAACTTTATTTCTTCCCTTCACAAAGGTTTCATGAAGTTTGATCAATAATGTTGAAATTGAGGCTTTAAGGTTGTTTCTGTGACTGACCGAGGCACATTTTCAATAAGGTTTAAATATGTTTTTGATCCCTAATAAATATTCAGATTTTGCGTTTGCTCCTTCCTAATAAAAAATAATTTTGTTTTTGATCCTTGATACTTTGTTTAGTCCATGATAAATTAACAAATTTTCAGTTTGCTTCCTGATAATATTTTTTCATTTAATAGGCGGAACTAATATGAAATTCGTTAATTTATCAGGGAATAAACACAAAATTCATTAATTTATCAGGGACTAAAACAAAATATCAAGGACAAAAAGAAAAATTACTTTTTTATTAGGAACTCAATGCAAAAAAAAAAATTATTAGGAAGCAAACTCAAAAATCGGATATTTATTAGGGATCAAAAACATATTTAAGTCTTTCAAGAATCATTTAATCTTCTAAATTCACCTAATTTTCTTACATTTGGATAGTCTTCTAATGAGTCTGACTTCTTCTGTACGTGTTCCAGGCAGATTTCTTTGTGACATACATCTTAACAGATGGTCTGTCTGGGTTTTCTTTGGAACTTCTCCAGCCCGGCATGCTAATTTGGGATATTTTAAAGTCTTGTGTTTGTGGATGTCAAAGAGAGACAAGTCCTTATCTTTATTCATTGCCTTACTTTAGAATAATCCCTTTAGTCTCTCTCTCAGTTCTAATTGGCATAGTGTATGCAGTAGTGGCGCCATTGTTGCTCCCATTTCTCATCGTATACTTCTGTTTAGGTTATGTCGTCTATGTCAACCAGGTAAGCTTATCAGTATCTTCAAATAATCATTTCTTGTGTTTTCTAATACAAAAACCACAGGCACACAAAATTACATGCTCTGTTACAGATTCTTTATTATGTGATTCTGTGTTAGTCTAAAATTGTTCACATTGAAAATAAAGCATTTAGAATGAGAGTTAGATGGTATGATGCAAGTTAGCAATATATAGATGCTATAAATGCAACGGTTGATATACTTGATACTTGTACAAGATTCTTTCTCTGTACAGAAGAAATATGATTATTGTTGGAAAAGCCAACGAAATTGTGGTCATCCCTAGATAGAGGGGGTGTTTTGAAAGTCCCACATGACAGATTGGATAGTCATGGATAAAAGGGGACATGATGAAGTCTTGTATCGACTAAAAATAGTGTTGAGATAAACTATATAAGTCGGGAACAATCCTTACCTTAGAAGCCGATTTTGTAGGGTTAGGTTAGACTCATAACTCACTTTCTAACATGGTATCAGAGTCTATCCTAGATGAGTCCCTGTTTCTGTCACACTCTAGGCAGGTAGCCTTGAGCGTGAGGGGGGATGTTGGAAAAATCACCTAAATTGTAGTCATCCCTAGGTAGAGGGGGTATGTTGAAGTCTCACATGGTGGATAGTTGTGGGAAAAAAGGGATATGTTGAAATCCCACATCAACTAAAAATAGTGTCGAGATAGACTATATAAGTGGAGAACAATCATTATCTTAGAAGCTGGTTTTGTAGGGTTGAGTTAGATTCATAACTCACTTTCTGACGATTATTATTATAAATTAGATTTGGCAGTCAATTCTCCCTTTAGATGATGAAGTCTGAAAAGGAACCCTTTACATGGGACAATCTACAATTCACACACACACACACACACACACATAGTAGCATTACCCATTTTGTCATATATGAATGCTATCTTAAGCAGTATAAAATTTAACTTTGCAGATTCGAGATGTGTATGAAACTACTTACGAAACATGTGGACAATATTGGCCTTACATTCATCACTACATTCTCCTTGCAATCATTCTCATGCAGATAACCATGATTGGGTTATTTGGATTGAAGTTGAAACCAGCTGCTTCTATATCAACCATTCCATTAATCTTATTCACATGGATGTTTAATGAGTACTGCAAGATGCGTTTTCTCCCTTCGTTTCACCATTATACTCTCCAGGTAAATTTACTACTCACAATTATTAATGAGGACAAGGCTATATACTTAAGATAAGGAAAATGCTGACTAGTATCTTAAGACATTGATTAGGAAATCTAAAGTAAGAACACATTTATTAAAAAAATGTTTTTAATGCATCCCCACCAAGGTTGTTAATGCATATCTAACGTGATTTCTAGTAAACACTTTCTATTATTCATTTCTTAACCAGCTTTGTCAAAGACATCAGTTAGCAAGACCCTTAAGATAATAAAAAACTGAATGAGTTTAAAATTTATCATTGCATGTAAGGTTATGGTTAACACAAACCCAAATGGTTGATACAGTGGTTTAAGGTCTCATTATGTTCATATAAGTGAAAACGATTTATTAAGGGGAAGAATCTATGTTTGATTCCCACATGTGCAAAATTCCCTTAGGATGACAGTCATACACCGCGAGCAGAATTAGTCTCTAACCTAGTGAGTTACGAGATACATGTGGTTACTGATCCAAGACAAAAAATAAAAAATAAAAAATAAAAAAAATATTATGGTTTACACATCAATTGCTATTTATGTATTTATAGTGTTTTTCTATATCTTACTGAAGCTATATTTATTGTTACGGTTAGGATGCTGCTCAAAATGATGAACTTGATGAACAGTATGGTCTATTGGAGTTACATTGTGAGAATGCAATCAATGCCTATTGTCCACCAGGTTTACGACCGGTGAATTTCATGGCATCAGAATCCAGCTCCACACCATTAGTTTCTTCGTGATCTTTCATTTGACATTTATGTTTTTTTTTATTCTCACTAGAATAAAAAAGCCACAATGAAGGTATAAAAGGAAATGCTAAAGGACACGGTCAATTCAAGGAATCTCAGGAAAATGTATTGGAATCCAAGCATTACGTTTTCCTTTTCCTTTCTAAATTTTAGCTATTATGCTTGTTTGGATAATTACTTTAATTTAGAAAAAAAATTGTTTTCTTTTTGTGAAAGTCTTTGAAATTTTCCATGACAGGAGTAGCTTATAGAATCGGTTTCGCTAATCATAATCTATGGAAAGCAGTAAAAAAATGGTTGAAAAGTAATATTTAATATGATGAAAACAAGCACTCTGTTTCAAATGTTGTGATTGTTGATATAAAAAAATTATTGATTTTTCAACTAATGCTCTAATGTTAATGGTTAGAAAACTGTTCTGGAATTAGGCTGGCCAAGGATTAAGATTATTAGGTGAGCAAACATAGCTGCAAACGTTGTGTTCACAAATCTACACTATATCTATCTAGTGGAAGCTTTCTAAAAATAATACCTTTTTATAGAAGCGAAGTAGCAATAAGTTAGAAGTGATGAGTTGATATGAGAATAGATAAGATGGTAATTTTAGCTTACGTTACACTTAGATTAATTTTGATTAATTTTGAGGAAGAAATTCCTATAAAAGTTGAGACGCTACATGATGAATAGGCTTATAGAATTCAATAGCATCTCTAAAAAGCAGGGAACATGAAGAAGATGGGTTCCAAACATAAAAATACTCCATATCCTCTATTGGCAGAATCACATATTTGATACTTGATGTAACATCTTCAAATTTTTATCTTGAGCTAATATTTATGTTTGAATTATGGAAGTGTGATGATAGTTTGATACGAGAAGGATATGATTAAATTTATTTGAACACAAGCTGGCCAAAACTGTCCACTACTATCACCCGTTTTTAAAAATTATCTCTCTCTCTCTCATTTTTTTTTACTCAAATTAGGTGTATGATATATAGAATTAAAGATATAGATGTCAACTATAACATATAAAAATTTCAGCTAAATCTAGATTGTCTAATGCTTGCAGTCATGAAAACACTAAGAGATGTTATTGTCCAAATTTGAACTTGCTGGCAGCTTTGGAGTTTAGTTTTTAAAAATACTATAGTTAGAGTTTTAAAACTCCAAATGAGTCATGTGATATCTTGTTAAAAATCTTAGAAAGCATAGTTTAACATACTAAAAAATTTAGAATTTTTGGACTGATAGATTATTACAAAATATAGAAAGAATGAACCATTTTTGGTAAGATTTTTTAGCTATTTGAAAGAAAAATATGGTCTTGACAACGTTTAACTTCTAGAATTTTCGCACAAGGACTAAAATTTTCAGCCAAGCTTGGACCAATCAGAGGTTGCCTCATGAAAGATCGATTTCCACGTGCACATGGGTCATTAAGTGAGGGGAATCTTGCACTAAAACGCTAAAATAGAAGCAAATTGTGAAGGTGTATGCTGCTATGAAATTTGATGGCTGAAAGAAAAAGGTAAATCATGGTCTTGGGTATATGTGTAATTGTAAGAATCAGGTAACACTACTACAATAGTAGGAAACAAAGTCGGTTATTTAAGCCAAACAAGGTCGGTTATACAACTATCTTTGTCTAAGACGACGTTGTATGGAGACACCCTACAATGACGGTTCAATAAAACCGTCTTCGAAAGCTTTTTTTTTTTATATGACACTTTCAAAGATGGTTATTTAAAATAACCGTCTTAGAAGAGACTCTTCAAAGACGGTTTTAATGAAAAAACCGACTTTGAATTCCATTAATTAAAAAACAAAAAAAAATTGAATAAATCTAAGTCGGGTATTATAGCTAACCGACTTTGAATGGTAAAGGTTCTAAGGATTCAAAGTCAGTTATTTAAAATAACTGACTTCGAATGGGGTGATAAGAAGGCTATTTGAAGTCGGTTATTATAAATAACTGACTTTGAATGGTTATAGGAAGGCGATTTGAAGTCGATTATTTAAAATAACTGACTTCGAATGGGGTTATAGGAAGGCATTTGAAGTCGGTTATTTAAAATAATTGACTTCGAATGGGGTTATAGGAAGACCATTTTAAGTCGGTTATTTAAAATAACTGACTTCGAATGGGGTTATACGAAAGCAATTTTAAGTCAGTTATTTAAAATAACTGACTTTGAAACATTGGTTGCAAATAATTATTGTACCACAATTATTTTTAAATAATTGACTTTAAATACACAGTTATTATAAATAATTGACTTTAAATACACAATTATTATAAACAATTGACTTTAAATACACGTTTATTATAAATAATTGACTTTAAATACATCACTTTAAATAATTGAGATGTAATACATAATTTAATACAATTATTTTTAAAACATGACATGTTTGGTCTATCCCACGAGAATTGTTCTAACAACTTCAGATAAATTGGGTGATCCTTTTATTGTAGCATCAACTATTTTAGTGCATTTGCCTTCAGTAAATAGCCTCCATACCTGCAAAATTGAACACAAGTTTAGAGAGTCAATGTCCAAGATCACTTGCAATGCAAGCAGAAAATCATAATAGGAGCATTAACACAGCACGTGCCCCTCCAACAAGTTACACAGGGTGGCATGTAGATTTGATGATACTTAAATAAACCAGACCATATAGATGGTGTAGCTATAAGGGCAATTAACTCTTATTCATATGCATGAGCAAATAAACCTTAGATATACATATATGTTCAGTATATTAATCCAATAGGAAAGAACAAAATGGCATTTTCACTAACAGATCTCACTTACCTTAGGTACTGCTGCAGGCAATGCTAAAATAATGAGACAAATGCTAAAATTTAACACTAACAAAAATAAAAACGGATCTCATTTTCTACAATTACTTCTTACATTTTATGTCTATCTTTTTTGGTATAGTATACCCTTTCTTTATTTTGCTTTTAAGTGTCTAATAAGAATGCTATAAAACAAATTAATGAGTTTAGAATACTTCTTATTAATAAGTATATTTTTTTTAATTCCTATAAAATATTTGTTTTTAAAATATTGGCATAAGTTTTCATAAATTTAAGTTTTTATTTATTATATTTATAAATGATAAATTTTAAAAATAGAAATATCAAATTTTAAAATTAAATAAATGAGTAATGGCAGATATGGAGTAATGGCAAACACATGAGTGTAGAGCACATAGCAGTGACAAATAATTTCTTATGCATTATTTTTGTGCCCACAGCATGACGTGGAAGTTGAGCCACTTGATCATATGATAGATTTTCAATTTCTCATAACCCCAAGTTGTTTCAGAAAGTAAGGTATGGAGATTATTTGAGACAATCTCTGAAGAGGAAGTTGGAGGGAAAAACACACCTAAATGTGGCAAAGTTAAATGATTCTGATCTAAGGAATCAAGATGATTAAGAAAAGCAAAGGCCCAGTAAGAGAAATGAGAAAAGAAAAAAAAGAAGAAGCAAGTTATCAATCATGAAAACATGATTAGTGTATAATTTACCACGTTGAGGCATAAGTAATGTTGAGCCTTCCTAGTAAAAGAATAAGCAAGTTGTCAACTTAATTAATTAATTTTTAGAATACATATATGTACTAATAATTTAAATAAATAAAATCAATTATATTATGAAAACATAGTTTAATTAATAAACAATAAATGGATCTAAATTATTTATTAATTAAATATTTTCAATAATATATAATATATACTAATATTTTAATATATATATATATATATATATATATATAATATTAGAGTCCCTAAAAAAGAAGTATATCCTAGTTGCTTTATATAGTAACGGTGATTTCTTTGTAACCCATGAAAATTGCTCTCTAACACCCAAAGAATAAGACTTGAGTTACTAGCTAGACACTTTTGATGCCGAAAGAGCAATCTCCATTAATTGCAAACTAAAGGAAGATACAAGATGTTTATAAGACTTGAAGCATTAACTGCAAACTATTAGTTTTTTTTCCCTTAATATCTGAGTCACAGACTTTAAGCATTAACTTTTGGAGAATATCAAATAAAATGTTAAGTATGATAGTCTTCAAAGGTAAACACAAAAGCTAATGGCTCGTTTGGAATCATATGCAAATGCGGGGAGGAAAAAGAAGGCTGGTGACATTTCTCTGCCATATCAGAACAAAACAATCCACATATGGGCTCTAAAACCTCAGAACATAACAGAACAATATATTTAGTACCCTATTATGGATTAGATGATACCCAACAAACACAAGACAAAGTAACAAATAGACAAATCCTCATGTATTTATAATATAATTGAATTGGAAGTTATACATACCCCTTGTATATGTCAATTATGGATTTATCCAATTTTGGAACAGGTCAATTTTCTGCACACAAAAATATCACAAACACAAGAGTGAGAATAAAACCTCCAACCAGGTTGAACAACATGCTAAAAACACTCAAAACCCCAAAATAAAAAATAACGAAACCAAGAGGACAATAAAATGCAGTCAAATATTGCCTTAAGCAACAGAAGCATCCTTTTCTTTTATTCTTTGGACAATGAGGTCTGCAAGTGTTTTCTGCTGACTGGACTCCTTCGATATGAATGCTTCCATTAGTCTCTCATCCTCCTCATTAATTTCTTCCTGAATTTCAAAGAACAAACACAATAACAAAGATCACTATGAAACTAATAATAATAACAATAATAATAATAGATAAAAAATGATTCAAGGATAAAAATAAAATGTGCTGCCCCCATTTTCAGTTTCACACTTACAGACTCTAAAAGTACCAACTTCACATCTGTGAAGAAAATAAGGCCAGCTGGATAAATTTCCAATAATTATAAGTACTTACAAGAAAACAAAATAAGAAGATTAAAAAATAAGAGGGTACTTTCATCCCATAATATAACAAAAGTCTTGAAGGCTTGCATATGATCCTTTGGAACATAGATTCCTTTCATGCCATTGCATGCCACCACTACATTTTCAGGTAATGCAGGTTTTTTGCCTTTCTCCATTCATCTATCTCAAAAAATATGACATTATAAGATTCAAAGAATAAAGTCAAAATGCTCAATGCCCCTAATATGTGCATAACTTCTGGAGTGATCACCTAATATGTGCATAACTTCTGGACTTTGTACCATTGCATTGGATAAACATAATTTTCTTAAACTAAGGAAATGCAAACTTTGATGCCGATAGACTAATAGTTGTAGCCCCCACCCTACTTATACATGCCATTTCCAATTTTCCTATTATATTATCCACGTCATCAGACATATTTCATTTTGTTTTTTCTTTTTATTTTGAAATGTATTTTAAAAAGAGATTGTTAGAATATAATTATTTAATATTTTATTTGACCAGCTTGACTCACAAAGCACTAGCAAGCAAGGACGAATACAACAACTTCACCTAGTGAAAGAGACCAAGATTGACACTAAATAATTCAAATGGTTGAAAGGTGAGAGTGACATTGCTGTTTTTACTAAGATGTATATGCAAATATAGGACCATTACTTCCCCCTCCCCCACCCTTCACTCATGAGTCCCCAATGTACAATTATGTTTTTGTGTTTGGTTTAACTTCATCCCTATCCAACACCCATCATCTCATGTGGTTCCATGCAAGGCATCTTTTTCTGGTATGGGTAGTGTGTGCAAAACAGAAAACAGAATTACCCAATGCTCTAATATGGCATCACATTCTTGCTTCCCCCAAACAAAAACTCACCACTCTAGTCTCTACCAACTGTATTATGAGCTCAGCACTCTCATGAGTCATGACCCATTTCATCAGTCACGCATGCTTACCCTTCCTCACAAGGCTCAACACAATATTTTTCTGTACATTACAACCCACCATACTGGACAATACTCTTGTTAAATATTAAGCGACTATTAACCAATGGTACAATTGCTAATTTAGTTGTATGTGGAATTTTTTATATATATTTTCCCAATTTCACTAATGAAAACCACCAGGACCACAATTACAACAATAAATAACCACCAAGCAAGTATAAAACTATTTCTACCATGTAGCTCACTAGCTAAGCAAACATAATCCAAGTATAAAAGAATTTTATATTATAAGAAAATATAAATTTAAAAGCATCTATCCAAATATATACCTTTCAAATTAGACTACAAGATTCTATCATAAAATCGAAACTGGACTACAGTTTTTACAGGGAAATGTGTAACACCCTCCTAATTCATTTGATCCGTGCATTTCCTATAAATATGCATTCTTAGATAAAAAGAAATAAATACCCTTAGATATTTTTAAATGACTAAAATATCCTTGAACAAATTCACAAATGACAGTTAGGTCCCGAAGCCAAATGACTAAAATGCCCCTGAACATTTGTACAAATGACCAAAATACCCTTTTAGCTCTGATAAGATCATACAGCTTCAGTAAGATTATAGAAACCTGATGACAGTCTAGTAGGCTTCTCGATAAAGATTTATTGACATTACTAGTAAAGAAAAACCATGAAATAAAATTTGTACTTCAAAAAGAATTGAATCTAGACTAATCTGAGCTTTATAAAACCACAGAGAAAGGAAAAACATAATCTAGAAAATTTTTCCTTGATTGTGGAAGGAATAGATTCTTTAATAAGTAAGTAAGACATTTTACTAATTAAAAATCAAATGAACCAATAGAAAATTAGATAAAACTATTAAAGAACATTGTGAAACATTTTATTAGCTACTAGCTAAGTTGAGAACTTGATCCCTAAGAGTATAAATTGAAGAAGAGTATTATAAATTATGAAAATAAGTTGATACTAAGTCTCTTTAATTACAAGACATAAAATAAAAATATTAAAACTTTTAAACTATAATTAGAATACCTAAACAAGCTTTAGACTACCTAAATAAGTTTAATTAGAATCCAATTGACCCTAAAAGACTAAGCTAGCCGTGCACCTCCAAGAAAAGAGAAGAAAGGTTTAGAAAAATGTGGAACCAAGCCACTTGGACGGTTAGGAAGCAAAGAATAAGCTATTGGACCAAGTGGAAAGTTACTTGAAACAAAAATCTTTCAAAACACCAAGCCATTTCACGTGAAGGAGAAAACAAAAGGCAAAGCATAAGCTTAAAAATCTTGCACGGATAAAGCATGGAGAAGGAAGAAAATTCAAGAACTTGAATACATGGAAGCAAGTCATTGATTAGCCAATAAGGAGTGACCAACTAAAAAGCTAAGGCAACGATGAGATTCCAATGATATTTTTCACTTAAAAAGCCAAGAAAAGCTAGCAATATAAAAGGAATTGGTGGGGACCAAGGGCTGCTGGTTTTCACACGTAAACCATCCCATTTTTCAGCCATCTTTTTCACAAAACAAAAGCAAAACACAAAGGCCATTCACCAAGCAAAACACGTGAAGGACTAGGAGCTTTTGAAGACAAGTAGTTAAAGTTTTAACTAAAAGGTATGGGAAGTATTTGATACACATGATTTAGATAATTGATTTGAGCATGTTATCTTCTAGTTTTACATAATTTAATCCATGGTATCATTTACTAATACAAGACTCAAGTTAGGTACACTAAGTGTTTGATTAAATGTTTCAAAATGAAGTGCTTTTTATATGTCACAAATAGTTTAAGAACCAGCACCATCTATTTCCAAAAGCAGCATCTATTAATCTCCGAATCACAAAGTAGTAACATAATTAGTTATTATACGAGAGAGCAGAAAGAACCCTTTCCAGTTGTTGACACCAGGCAAACATTATAGTCCACAAAATACACCCAGTAGTTTATGTCCCCATTATGTCGATCTTTATTCAATTCTTACACACAAGTTAGAAAGCTAAAAAAATAAATAAATAACGGTTGAGTAAGGCAAAATCAGTACCTAAAAGTAGACCTTGGACCATAAAATGCAAATACCAAGAGGACCGATTTGAGTTAGCAAGACCCCTTTAGCTTCCACATACACCAAGACCCAATAAACCTTACAGTTAGATACAAATAGGGCATAAAGCATTTGGCATATAGGTTAACAATTAAAAGAACGGATTTTGAGATATACCCATTAGAGAAGCTTGGATGTGCTTCGAACGTGGCTTTCACTTCGGGTTTAACTACTACAAGCGGTTTCAAGGTCCACCTACTGCGTTCGATCCAACTGGAACCCTAGCGCGTTTAGCCTGAAATAGCACTCATCAGTGAACAACAACTCTTCAATGGAAACAATGTGAAGAATGCTGCTTACTTTCGTTGCAATGTGAGTTGTCGTTCTTCTTCCAAGATTGAAACCGGTGCTTCGTGAGGGAGACCTTCAATAGAGGTTAGGGATTTTTTAATTTGTGGACAAAGGGCCGGGTCGCAGACAAAAGGGGGGATTAAAATTAGATTTTAAAATTGTATAAACCACCAAAGTCGGTTCTTATGAAAATCGACTTTGAAAAATGGAGGACTACGACGGTTATTATATAACCGACTTTGTACGATAGTAAACAACGACGGGCATATTGAGGACCGACGTTGTTTTCGTAAAAATCTTCCACAAATTACAAAAATGCCACCGGTTAATTTTAGACGTCAGTTTTTTAACAACCGTCATGGATCGCTCGTCGTGGAATGCTCCTTTTGTAGTAGTGTAAATAAGTTCAGCTGCCCAGCCATGTTCCATGTACCCTACGTCCAGCTACTCAAGTCAATTAAGGAATCTTTGACCAAGAAAATCTAGTAGATAATGACAAAAGTGTAGAATAATATCCCTTAAGTAATGATTGATTAGCTAAATTCTAACTAAACTAACTACTAATCCAGTTATAATCTAACTAAATCACTTAAAACTTAAATAATTAAATTAGTATAAATAGCTAAGGGTGTTACAAAAAATTTTACACATAAACTCCTATCTTCAAAGCTCATCCTACGACAACTTGCTTTTTTTGCACCTTGCTTTTTACTTCTCACCTTTTTAGTTGCACACAACCATAGCTTAACTTCTACTGTCCTATACATTAATTTTTCTTCTTTTAAAGACTTTCTTCCTTGAAGATTTCCAAGAAGGACAACCACCTAGTCATTTGCAAATCCAATTCACTTAAGATAGGCTAGGCTTCAATCTTTACTTAAAGAGTTTATTTGGACTAACCTATATGTGTAATGGTGCAAATTTGCGGGTGATCATTTAGGCTGAATTTTCATATCATTGAAGGGTATTTTATGATGTGGTTATGTTGATTTAACAATAGGATAGTTTGATGATTTAAATGCTGAAATTTTAGTAATATTTGGACTTGATTGTGATGACCTTTAGAATTGATTTTATTGAATTTTGGACTGTTTGCTTATATGTTATATTGGAACTCTTTCAAATTAATTCTAAGAGGTAGAGGTTGAATGGTATGGGGATAAAATGTTTAATTACTCAAGTAGTTCAGCTTTGATAAGTAAGTAGTAGAGGGAAAGTTGAGATAAGGTCTAGGTTAAGTTCTAATCTTTTCTTGTGATGGTCTAAAGAAATTAGAAAATTATTTGGAAGATATATTATGGTTTACTAGCTATATTACTAACATGTTGTATTTCGCTTGATGATATTAATTTCCCATGCATAAGTTAGCATGATTTTGATTGAATAAGGTATGGTAGTCGAGCAATACATGTGACGTTTTATATTATTTGTGATGGAAAATTTTTCATGAGGTTGTATGAGTTGCTCATGGATTGAATAATGGTTTTTCTGTGGTAATATATATATATATATATATATATATATATATATATATATATATATATATTGATTCATGTTTCCGAGTTCAGTACGAGATTTGTGAAACATGATCCAATACTACATCCAATACTAGATGTAGAGACAAGGTGCAAAAACATGGAATAATCATGCATTGTTTGCATAAGATGGTCGCATCTAGACATACAGTACCAGATGTACCAACATACAATACGATATGTAGAGACCATGTGTACCTTGGAATTTCATGCATACATATTGTGTGGATGGTTATTTATTGATGTTATTGGAATTATTTGATAAATTACTAACGTACTAACGTATTTGGTGATTTTTTTGCCTACTGAAATATTTTATTCTTCACTAGATTTGTTTCATTTTTTTATAGATGGCAACAATAATAATCTTCCTTAATGCTCTAGATTGGGGATAGTACACAAATGAGGAAAGAAATCACTATATTATTACCATGCACCCTATTCTCCAAGTTTATGTATAATCTTTAACTCCTGTATGATAATTAGGGACTAGGGTGGTGTATGAAAGATCTTGTACTTGTAAAACATGAAGTAATGCAGCAAGTAATCAGTTCTATCTAATGAAGGAGGTTTTCACTTACAAAACTTATACGTATTCAAATTAATTTTTACTAATATATGTTCCTTAAAAATAAATAGTAATAAAAAATTTTTAGAAATATATTAGGTTGTTACAGTTTTGGTATCAGAGCGGTTCATCTTGTTAGAGCCCAGGGGAATGAACTAACTATGCTTTTCTGTGTGCTTTGAGTGTGAATGTTTATGTGTGATTGTTTGTGCTTGTTGAATTTTGACGCACTTTCCTTTATATTATGCTTGATCACCTTAGTATTTTTGTGAAAGTGAATAAGAATTCATGGATACTAGAAGAACAGATAGAGCAGCAACACAAGCTGGTGGCAATAGTTAATAAATAAATATTCTTTATAATGCTAGCAGCTATGCAAGAGCAAGCGACTGTTGCAAATCAACAAGCGGCTGCAACAAGTCAACAAGCGGTAGCAACCACTCAACAGATGGCACAACTAAATCATAATCATAATAATAATAATAATAATAATAATAATAATAATAATAATAATAATAATAGTAACAATAACCCTAGTCAAGATAATAGTAGGAGGCAAGTGATTGATTTAGAATATCATAAGTTTGCTGAGTTTAGAAAATCTAATCCACCAGTATTTAGGGGAACCTTTAATCTAGATATAGCTGAAAAATGGGTTAGAGAAATAGAAAAGATATTTACTATAGTAGATTGTGCTTACCAGCAGAAGGTAACTTATGTTACATATATGTTACAATCTGATGCTGAGTATTAGTGAAATATCCACAAGCAAATTTTGGCAAGTAATGGAGTAGAGATTGAATACAATATGATTACACACAATAACCAAGAGGGGGTGTGAATTGGTTTAAACTTGGTCTTTTAAAATCTTTAGAAAATCATAGTTAAAGGATCTTTATCACAATTAAATCAAGAATGCTTCAATCAATTAAACCACTCAGCCCAAGAAAACAATTACAAAAACTTAACTTGTTGAGTAATAAAGAATTCAACAAGAATCACAGATCAAGATAACAAGAAGAGATTGAAAGATAGAGGTCAACACAAGAACTTGTACTGGTTCACCTCCCAACAAGAGAAGCTACATCTAGTTCTTCTAATTAAAACTAGATTATAGTTCCACTATTCACAAATTTCAGTTCTTACAAGCTTTGCAACAATTATCCTTAATCAAACTACAATAACCAAGGCTAAATAACTAAAAGAAAAAGAAAGAAAGAAAATTTTAAATTTTCAAAATTCTGTTGCAAAAAATGTTAGCGACGAAATTAGTGACGGATTTAGCGACGACTCAAATTCTGGCGCGAGTAGCGCCAAAGTGGCGCAAGTAGCTCCACAGGTACTGGAATTTGGCGCGAGTAGCGCCAGAGTGGTGCGGTTAGCGCCAGAAGTGCTCCAGAAAGCCTGTTTTTCACTAGAACTTGGCGCGATTAGTGCCAGAACGCGACCTGGACCACTATATAAGGTCATTTCACGCGATTTTTGGGCCAAAACTTTTCCTTTCTTCTTCCTCTGACCCATTTCCGCCATTAGAGCACTAGGAAGCTTCATATCTTCACCAAACTTCATCAAAACACTTCCCTTTCAACATGAAACTTGTAGGGAATCACCCTATGAGCTAGAATCCTTCATCACTTTTTCCTAAAAACCTTCAAATGGAGAGATCTCATTCTCTAGGGAACTTCACAAAACTTGAGTTTGGCGGGGAGAGGAGGCGATTTATGGACACCCACGCTTAGAGAAGTGACCCTCTAGCATTCCTTGACTGTTTAGAGGTAAGAAACTCAAGTTTTACCGTTTGATTTGTCAAATTGTTCTTGAGGTGAATAGTGACCCATTTGAGTTAGAGCTTGAATTAGGCTTGGATCCTTTAGAAAAGTATGCTTAAGAGGTTGTTGTGATAAAGGATTAGCTTTGAAATGTTGATTTTTTTAGACTTTGGTATTTGGCTCTGAGAAATATATGTGTAGGAAGAATGTTGGTAAATTGGTGATTGTAGGACATGCATGAGCCTTGATACTTATACTATATGTGCTCAGGGGGCTATATAAATGATGAGATTGTGTTAAAGTAATCATTGAGTTTTGGGCCTGAGTTATGTTGAACTCTTTGAATTGTTTTATACCGAGTCTTGGGGAGACTCTAGTGCCTTGGTTAGGCCGAGATAGATCCTGCTGAGGGTCTATGATTTGACTATTAGGTGGTTAGATCCGATAACCTTAAGATAGAGGACTAAGGGGTTTTAACGATATTATATAGCGTTTCATGCTTTTCTAACGATTGAGAACCGTTGTTAATTTTGGTTATGTGCCTTGGTATAGGGCGTGACACCGAGGGTGTCAGTGGCGTAGACCACCGTGCTGGGATTGAACACCAGAGCACTGCGTTGTCAGGTAAGCTCTTCGCTCTTGGGGAATATTTCCCATTGCCTGTGTTCCACTATACTCCGAGGGAGTGATGGTTGCATACATGATGCATGTGCATTGAATTGATTGTTACAATTTTCTCATGATGATATGTATGCATGACTCTATGCTTTGTGTGTATGGTTACCTGTTGAATAGATCTTCTAGCCAGTTAGATAGATATGGACCTCCCTAGGAGTAGAGCGCAACTCCTAGTTTTGTTTGCTCAAGTAAAGAGTGATGATGATCCCTTAAGACCAAGAGATAGGTGGTCCCATCGCGGTTGAAGCCTATTCTCGGAGGTGCCATATACGTGCATCCATGTGTAAAGGGGTAGCTCCCGATGGGATGGCACGAGTGTGAGTTCCGGTCTCACACTGGGGACTGAGAGTCCCAGATGCTAATGATGATGCATCTTGTGGCGGCGTAGTACCGCGGATATACATTAGAGCTAGATGATGGCTATGTATTGTTGTGAGGGCCGGGAGGCCTAGTGATTGTGATGCCTTTGATGTTGTGTATCATGGAAGTGAACCAGGGGAGAGGAGAAGCCTCTGGAAGCCCTGAGCTTACTGAGATTGTATCTCACCCCGTGTGGGGATTAAATTTTGCAGGTGATTTATCCGGCAGAGATGATAGGTTTCAGGATGGGAGGCCCCACTAGAGACATATCCTGTGTAGTTGCTTGGCAGTGTGATGAGAGCTTCATGGTCCTTACTTTTGTTTTGGTGTATTTTGTGCCCCTGCGAGGGAAGATGTGTGTGTACACATATGATGGATTTTGTTTATGTTTATGTTGTATAAACACTATATGTTGTGTATGCCCTCGTGTGAGGATGTGATCTGTGAGATCATGGCACTTAGTACTTATTCTTTTGTATAGACACGGTGAGTGTCTTTGTTGATGTATATATGTATATACCTGTGGTTCATTCTCCTGATATATCTGTATAGATATTGTTGATACATATGTCATTCCTTATGTTATTTTGGATCGATGAGGCTGGCTATAGTGTTTTGAAATTCGTATATCCGTTGTTGAGGTTACGTACCATACATAATGAATCAAGAAATATGGTTTTGAAATCACTTTCGTGGGTTTTAATTAAATTAGTTATTGCGCAAATCTGATTAAGTATTTGTTAATACGCCGGATGCATACTGGATGTTACACAAACCTAGATAAAAAACATAAATCTAAAACTCCATTAGACTCCTAGTGATCAAGACATAGAGAATCCTTCTATTCTTTTTCTATCTAGACAAAACTACTCTAGAAAAAGCTTCAAGAACCCTTTGTAATAGTTACATACAACCAAAAATACAAAACTGAATTTACAAGCAAAGCTAATTGAGAGAGACAACCTAATGATCCAATGATTATGAATGAATATGATTTACAAATCAGAGTTGAAATGAAAACAAATTTCAGAATTTCCCCTCCAAATGCTTCTTTGAAAATTTGCCCAAGAAATCTTTCAATATATCATGAAGATTTGAATATGTGGGACAAGGACTTTAGAACTCAGAATATCCTTTCTCACTTTCAGAAGGCTTATAAAAACTTTGAAATATTCCACTACTAGAAAAATCGCTTTCTACATCGGTTATATTGGACATTCAACATCGATTTTTAACCGATGTTGAAACCAGCGACGTTGAAAGTATCAAAGTTAACATCGATTTTTGAAAATCGATGTTAACATAACTACACAACATCGATTTTCTTAAAAAACCAATGTCAATTAATAAGAAATTAACGAAAAAAATATAAATTATGCAAATTTAACATCGATTTTTGTAAAAACTGATTTTAAATTTACATAATAACATCGGTTTTTACAAAAACCAATGTTGAATTTACATATCAACATCGATTTTTATAAAAACCGATGTTGTTGTTAGTAAATTTAAATGTGTACAACTTCAATATGTGTGGAAGATGAGAACATAAACACACACAAATATAAATATAACTTCAATATAAATATAAATATATATATATATAAATATATAAACTAACCTATGTCTTAAACAATTATTCTGAAAGAGATGATAAGACAAGAATAGTAACTTCTGTTATCTGCCAAAAATTAACATGTTCAAAACTTAGTACTACTTCAAGAAGCCCATAGCACAACACATGATTTATTAGAACCCATAGCATAACACATAATTAAATTTATTTCACAAGTTAAAATCAACTCATACACTTCTACTTTTAAACAATTTAGATTATATGTATTTTCACTAGAGAAATCACCTTATGACTTTGGGCTAGTCATAAAAATTTTAGTTATCTAACATGGTTGGTTATTTCCTAAAAATATATTGATTGCATATCTCAAGAGAATTGAAATATGGACAAATTTAATTAAACAAGTGAAAAAAATTTACATTATCTATTAACATATAAAAAATATCATTGATATGACTTAAGGTAGTAAAAAAATTTGCACTGTTAGTAGATATACTATTTACTCTTGTTATCTATCTATTTTTCTATTATTTCATTCACCTTGTAGTTTGGCTACCAGCCCTTGATTTTCAATATAAAGTATATGAGTATGAACTTAATTATAAACATGTAGATGAACAAATGGATGGAAACATTGACATATAGCAAGTTATTTTAATTTGGTGTGGTGCAGCAAAGAGAGCTGCAACCATTATTACATGGTAAAATATGCCAACTATGTGGAGATGACACAGGGGTTAATGAAGCGTCTAAAAGGTATGCAAATTAATTATTTATAATACAAAGTATATATATATATATATATATATATATTACCTTAATATTTTAATTAAGGAAAACTACTACTCCTTTGTTTATGTACGTGGCTTGAGTGTTACAAAGTATATATATATATATATATATATATATATATATATATATATTCATAGTTTAATTTGTTTTAACATTTCCCATACATATAGCTATGTTTCATATATATGTCTCATGTAATATTAAAACATGTAATAGCAAATTATGCTCAAGTTTTCTCATATTTAATTTGTTTATATTACTTACTCTTTTGTTTCATGCAACTGCATTTTATGAAAGAAAAGGTACAATAAAGGAAATGATTGAAGTAGATAGTATGGTTCAAAGTTATAAGAGTAGAGGACGGCATAGATGTGTAAGTCTCTATAGAAATGACAGACATAGAGATAAGAGAAAAACATCAAATTTTCCAATCATAGGAACCTATCAACTAGAATGGAATAAACAAGTGAATAAGCCAAGCTCCATGCATACAAACTAGACAATTCTATATTGGCATAAACAATCATTCCCTCTTACTAACATAATTTGTTTGCAGTCAATGCATTACTTACTTTTCTGGTATTGCTCCAATAACAAGCTTCCTGTTATTATGCATAGTAACCAAGTCAACTATCCCTTTCTGGACTTGATCAGCTTCACCAACGACACTGCTTGCTTTAACCTGAAAAGAAATTAATTTAACAAAGACCATTAACAATTGCCGTCTTTGAACAAATTGCATTGTAAAGCGTACAAAATAAGATAGTTTCAACAAAAACAAATTTCAGTCATAATTCTTCACAAAGTTCATATATTTAGAAAGAAGAAAACATGAAAACAGAATGCTAACTAACAAGATTTTAAAAAATATGGCTAAATGCAGTATCATGTCACCTACAAATCATATTTGTCTCCCCGGAGCCACAATCAACAGGGGGGAAAATATGGCCCCTGGAACGACATTTGTGGTTCCCACACACACATTTTCTAAAGCTTTACTAGAAAACATTTCCAAAGGCCATAAAATTTTTAATATTTAAAAAAAAAAGTAACTTCTTTTCATAAATGAAATTAAGAAAAAAAATAAGAGCAGATACGGAATAGATAGATACCTCTACTCTATCAGACATGTCATTAAGGATCAAAGGGTCTCCACTGTAATACGCATCCCGTGCCTGTTTAATTAGCAAAAATAAGAGCAACTACGGAAATAAAAGTATGGTATGGTAGAAGGGTAATAAAATAATTGATTGATGCCTGAAAGTAAAGAGCTTCAAGGGTCTCTTGGGTTGTGGTGTGGAGGGGGCCAACGTAGATGCAGGATGGTCCATGAGGGAGTTCGTGGCAGGCTCGAACGAAGAACAAATTAGGTATTTCATATGAAAGAGAAAAGGAAAGTACAATTAGGAATTAGGGATTTTGTTTTTAAGGCCTTGGCCCTGTCACCTTCGCCCCCTCACCAGCCGAAGCCGCATCCGATGTTAACTAGGTTCTATTAATTACAAATTTGCTACCGCATTTTCGTTAGTATCGATTTTTTTGAAAAATCGATGTAAATGTAGCGATGTTGAAACTAATCTTTCTAGTAGTATTCGTAGAGTAATGTGTTGGGAGTTTCAGAAAACCCATCATCTATTTATAAAAAATAGTTGTAACTGAATGTAATTGATTAATTCGTTAATGTAATCGATTAAAGCTTCAAATGTAATCGATTGAAAACAAATTTAATCGATTAAAATGTTCTTCAATTTTCTGGAAAGGATATATGAACAAAGTAATCGATTATTTCGATCTGTAATCGATTACTACAAGAATACTTCTTCTCAAAAATAAACTAAGTAATCAACAGTCATGTCATGTTCTGTGTTTATACTGAGTAATCGATTACATAATGTGGGTAGTCAATTAAAATGTTCTTCAAGGCTCAAGTAATAGATTATCAATATATGATAAACGATTAACACAATCCAAAATGGTTTTTCCAAAAACTTGAAACCATGAAACCTTGTCTTTGATGCAATCATGAAATCTTAAACCTTTTTTCACAATCCATGTGCTTTTGTAAAATCATGAATGCAAGTCAGTGAATGTTTATGCAATGCAAAGGATCATAGGATGATTTCTCTCCTACATCAAACAATTTACAAATGTCTTCAATTGAATGACATGTACAAAGCTAAAACCCTTATCCAACTTCAGCATATATCTTGATCCACCTTCATGCTCTTAAGTGATATATGTTTGGTTTTCTACCTTTGTATAGTTCATAAGGAGTTTTCTTCAAAATAGGCCTTATTAGAAATCTATTCAAAGTGTAGCAAATTGTACTTAACACATCAGTCCAAAAGTGTTTAGGCAAATTTGTCGCATTAAGAAGAGTTCTAGTACTTTCTTCAAGGGATCTATTTTACTCTCCACAACACCATTTTGCTGATGTGTTCTTGGAGATGAAAAATTGTAGTTGATTCCATTTTCTTCACAAAATTTTTCAAAATGCTCATTTTGGAATTCCCCACCATGATCATTTCTTATTGAGATAATTTTGCTTTCTTTTTTATTTTGAACAAGTTTGGCTAATTTTCTGAAAGCAATGAAGGCATCACTCTTGGATCTTAAAAACAAAGTCCAAGTGAGTCTTGAATAGTCATCAACAATTACAAGTCCATAGAAATTACCTCCTAAGCTCGTAGTTCTAGGACCAAACAAATCCATATGAACCAATTCAAGGGGTTTTGAGGTATAAACAACTTTTTTATTTTGAAAAGAAATATTGGTTTGTTTCTTCTTTTGACAAGCATCACATAGTTTTTCTTTTTAAAACTTTAGTTTAGGTAAGCCAATAACTAAATCTTTTCTAATACGCTTGTTCATGTGATGCATGTTAATGTGTCTAGCTCTCCTATGCCATAGCCATGATTCATCAACTTTACTTACTAGGCAATTAGTGTTGTGAAAGAATGCACGTTCTATAGAGAATAAGTAGATATTACCTTTTCTTTTGCCTACATGTATAACCTCACCGGTTTGACCATCACAAATCATATAGTAATTGTCATTGAAGGAAAACTTGAATCCTTTTTCACATAGTTGGCTTATACTTAGGAGATTGTGCTTTAAGCTTTAAACCTTTCACATAAAAAACATTTCTGATCTTGGTTTTAAAGTTGTTTCCTATATTTCCTTCTCCAACTATCTTTCCTTTGTTGTTGTCACCATAAGTGACAAATCCACCATCTTTTAGAGTCAAATTTGGAAGCATGGACATGTCACTTGTCATGTGTCTAGAGCATCCACTGTCAAGATACCATAATGATGATTTTGCTCTTAGACACACCTGCAACATTCAAATTAAGTGGCAAAGGAAGGTACCCAATTGAGGTTGAGTCCATATGGGTTAGCTATTTTCTTTCTCTTTGGAACCCAAATGCAATCTCCATTAGGCACATAGAATCTCCTAGCATAGCACCTATGAGATGTGTGACCTTTCTTCATGCAATATTTACAAGTTTTAGCTTTTGATGCTCTTTCAAAATGAGTCATTTGATTAAACTTTGTTTTTGAAACAGCTCTTTGAATCTTCTGTTTTGGTGGTACACACTTGGTTTTTGCAAAAGGTTTTGCTCGGAATTTGGCATGTTTAAAGCCAAAAAGGGGGAGATTGTTGGTGTAACATCCCCAAAATTATAAAAATGTGATGATAATTGGATACAAGTATGTTTAAAAAATAACTATATCGCTCTTTTCATAATGTAGAAATTACTAGAAAACCCTTAAGATGAAAATTTCAAAAATGCCCTTAGACATTTTTGAAAATAACCAAAATACCCCTAGGTTGAATGACATAATTACCAAAATGCCCCTAGGCCAAAAATGCTCAAATAAATTTAGAAATTTTGTAGAAACTTGATGAAATTATAAAATACACTTAGCTGACTAAGTATC
>PYAF01002150.1:208595-242779 GCA_007407185.1 Glycine tomentella | reverse complement strand
GTACGATATGTAGTACCCAGGTGCAAGGATATATGGCAAAATTCATGCATGTTTGCGTAAGACTATAGCAGCGTCCACACTCAGTGTGGCCACATACAGTACGATATGTGGAGGCCATTTGCCCTGGGATAGTTCATCTCATGCATTCATATAGTTGCATATTTCTTGTGGATGTGTTTGATTATTTGAATGATTTTACGAACCTACTAATAAGTTCGGGATTTAGCTTTGCCTATTGAGAAATTTATTTCTCACAAGATTTGTTTCATGTTTTTCTTAGATGGCAGCCCTGGTCAGGTTCCTTGAAGCTCTGGAGTAGTGTTGATATATTGAAGGAGCTATGTACTAAGCTGGATTTTGAAAAGAGTTTTGTACTTGTATAAACTTTTGTAACAGAGACATTGGCTAATGAATTAGTCTTTACATATTTTGTAAATTTTAATGACTTAGAATTTTTATTAATACACGTTTCTTGAAAATTTTTTATTCTAAGTAAAAATACTAGTAATAAAATCAACTTAGAAATTAGGTCGTTACAGTTGGATATAAGGGGAGCTGAAAGAGGATCAAGTCAAAGATGAAGCTTGTGCCTTAGAAGAAAGATTTTAGCTTTTCTCATGCCAAGACATTTGTAATTTGTTAAGAGTTTAAGAGGCTTATCTTATGATCCTTGCATTGCATAATCATGATCATTAACATGCATGCATGATTTTATTAAAGCATAAAGGTTTTCATGTTTACATAAAGAAATTGATTTCTCATGGTTAAGTTTTTGGAAACTCGTTTTTAGCATTGCTTTAATCAATTACCAACATTGGTGATCTATTACTTTAGCCATGAAGAACAGATTAATCGATTTCATGCAAATTATAATCGATTACACATCACAAAAACACAGAATAAGTCTGTCTGCTTTAATTGATTACAAAGTAATTGTAATCGATTACATAAGCATGTTTTGAATACTACACTATCTATTTTAATTGATTATAAGACGATTTAATCGATTACATTGTTCTTATATCTTTTTCAGAAAGCTGAAGAACATTTTAATTGATTATATTTGTATTTAATTGATTACAAATGAAGATTTAGTCAATCACTTGGGCAATTTAATTGATTACATTCAGTTACAAAAGTTTGTTATAAATAGTTGTTGGGTCTTTTATTTTGGCAAGAAGTTGATTTTGCAAAATACTCATTACTTACAAAAGCTCTCACAGTTTGAGAAAAGATATTCTGAGTTACATTGATCTTGTTTCAAAACCCAAAACTCATGCATCATTGATCATGTTGGTTTGAACAAGATTTGTCAAGAGTTTTTCAAACAGAGCTGATTCCAAGAATTGCTTACATTCAACCTGAGTTTGTTTGGTAAAATTCATTCATTCATCTTCTGAGGATCATGAAGTTGTATCTCTTTTAAACTCTTGCAAAGATTTGATTGTTTACTTTTATTTCTTATAAGTTCTTAGATCAAAGAGGTTCTTTAAAGCTTTTTCTAGAGTAGGGTTCTCTAGATGGAAGAACATAGTAGTATTCTCTGGTTCTTGGTCATTAGAAGTCTATAGGGTTTAGATTTCTGTTTCTTTATCTAGGTTTGATAAAGGTGATCAGTTGTAAAAACTTGTAAAGAACAGAGTTTGATTTAGTAGAATTCTAACCTAATGTTGGTTGGAAGAAACTGGATGTAGCTTCTCTTGTTGAGAGGTGAACCAGTATAAATTATTGTGTTGATTACTTTCTTTTAATCTCTTCTAGCTATCTTAATCTGTGATTCTTTTGGTGAAATTTGTTATTACTCACCACGTGAAGTTTTAAGTAATTGTATTCTTGAACTAAGTGGTTTGATTGATTGAAGCATTTTTATTGTGAAAAAAGATCCTAAATCCATTGATTATTTTAAAAGAAGTTTTAAAGACTCTGTTTTAACCAATTCACCACCTCTTAGTTATTGTGTGTGTTCACTATTGTTTTCAAAACACTCATCCATCTTCAGCATATATCTTGATCCACCTACATGCTCCCCCTGTATCTAATAGAAATCTCATGGGAGGTGCTTAAAACAACATTTTATGGGAAGTGTTTTCCCATATCAGTGAGAAATCATAAAAAACTCGAATTTCTTGGGCTTCAGCAAGGTAACAGTAGTGTGTCTGAATATATTACTAAATTTGAAGAGTTAATTAAATTTTCATCTACCTATCAGTATAACCCTGATGAGCACTGGAAGTGCATGAAGTTTGAAGGGGGGCTGAGGGAAGATATGTTGGAAGTGGTAGGACCCCTAGAAATTAGGGAGTTTGGTGTTTTGATAAATAAATGTAGATTAATATAATAATATAAAAGGAGATCTGCTGAAAAGATAAAGTCAGGTAATAATTTTAGGAAGAAATTAGGACCTTAGCCTTTTAATTTTAAGAATAAGTTTCAGCAAAGGAAGTTTCAGACAAGTCAAAATTCAAGAAGGAAATGTGACCAATGTCACAAGATCCATGGAGATAGGTCATGCCCTATAGCTCATACCACTTATTTCTGATGTGGAAAGACCGGATATCTGGCACAGAACAATCGCAGTGATGTTCAATATTTTAGATGTGGAAAGATGGGGAATTATGCTAACAATTGCAGAAATGAAAATCCCCAAGACACCACATGTCCTTAACAGATTGGAAGGGTTTTTACCATGAATGAAGCAAAGGCATCTCAATTCAAAAATCTCATCGAGGGTAAGTGCAGAAATAAAGATAAAATTTTAACTGTATTATATGATTCATGTGCTACTTATTCTTTCATTTCTTATGATACTGCTTATACAATTAGGATTACTTTTATCTCAATTACCTTATGATCTTTTAGTTTATAGTCCTACAAATAAACATATTACTACTAGTCAAATTTGTCTTAATTGTGATTTTCGAATTGATCATAGATCTTTTTTCTACAAATTTGATTTGTATATCCAGATGTATTTCTAGATGAGATACTAGGGATACCTCTAGAAAGGGAAATAGAATTTTCTATTGACCTAATTCCTGGATCTAAACCAATATCCATGGCACCCTATAGGATGTCCCTTCTAGAGTAGGAAGAATTGAAAAAAAAAAAAAAAAACTAGAGGAGCTGTTGGAAAAGAAATTTATTAGACCTAGTGTTTCACCTTGGGGAGCTCCAGTATTGTTAGTGAAAGAGAAAGATGGGGGAATGAAGCTCTGTGTAGATTATAGGCAGCTTAATAAGATAACTATTAAAATTAAATATCCATTGCCATCTTATGGGCCAGTTGAGAGGAGCAACAGTATTTTCTAAGATTGATCATAGTTTAGGATATCATCATATTAGAGTTAAGAATGAAGATATTCCTAAAACTACCTTTAAGACTAGATATGGGCATTATGAGTATTTAGTGATGTCTTTTGGATTAACTAATGCTCTAGCAGTTTTTATGGATTACATGAATATAATATTTAGATCTTATCTAGATAAATTTGTAGTAGTATTTATAGATGATACACTTGTTTATTCAAAATTAGAAAATGAGCATGAAGAGCATCTTAAAATAGTATTACAAACACTTAGAGAAAAGCAGTTATATGCTAAACTATCTAAGTGTGAATTTTGGGCCAAGGAAGTAAAATATTTAGGTCATGTTGTTTCTAAAAAAGGAATTTCAGTGAATCTTAGTAAAATTAAGACAATCATGAATTGGGAGAGACCAACCACAGTAACTGAGATTATGAGTGTTCTAGGATTAAATGGTTATTATAGGAGGTTTATCAAATAACTTTACCACCAAATCTCCCTAACCTTCATAATTTTTTTCATGTCTCTCAACTCCGTAAAAATATTTCTAACCCGAGTCATATTCCAGAATATGAATCAATATAGTTAAAAGACAATTTAACTATGAGCTTGCCCCTGACATGAATTTTTGATAGATAAATAAAGCAATTAAGAATAAGTCTGTATCATTAGTAAAAGTGGCATGGGGACAAGGACGTTTGGAAGAATATACCTGGGAGTTAGAATCGGATATGAGAAAGAAGTATCATGAATTGTTTATAGGTATTTACAAATTTTGAGGAAAAAATTTTCTTTTTAGAGGCGGTGAAATGTAACATCCTCAAATTTTTATCTTGAGCTTATATTTATGTTTGAATTATGGAAGTGTGATGATAGTTTGATACGAGAAGGATATGATAGAATTTATTTGAACACAAGCTGTCCAAAACTATCCACTATTGCCACCCATTTTAAAAAAATTATATCTCTCTCATTTCTTAGTCAAATTAGGTGTATGATATATGGAATTAACGATATATATTTCAAATATAACATATAAAAAATTCAGCTAAATCTAGATTGTGTACTGCTTGTAGTCATGAAAACACTAAGATATGTTATTGTCCAAATTTGAGCTTGCTGACAGCTTTGGAGTTTAGTTTTTTTAAAATACTATAGCTAGAGTTTTAAAACTCCAAATGAGGAATGTGATACCTTTATAGAAAGCTTAGGAAGTATAGTTTAACATACTAAAAGATGAGAATTTTTGGACTGGTATATTAGTAAGAATATAGAAAGAACGAACCATATATGGTAGGATTTTTCTAGCTATTTGAAAGAAATATCTGGACTTGGCAACGCGTAACTCCTATAGTTTTGGCACAAGGACTAAAATTTTCAGCCAAGCTTGGACCAATCAGAGGTTGCCTCATGAAAGATTCATTTCCACGTGCACATGGGTTATTAAATGAGGGGAATCTTGCATCAAAATACTAAACTAGAAGCAAATTGTGAAGGTGTAGGTTGCTGTGAATTTTGAAGGCTGAAAGAAAAAGGTAAATCATGGCCTTGTGTATATGTGTAATTGTACGAACCAAGTAAATAAGTTCAGCTGCCCAGCCATATTCCACATACCCTAAGTCCAGCTGCTCAAGTCAAGTATTAAGGAATCTTTGACCAAGAAAATCTAGCAGATAATGACAAAAGCGTAGAATAATATCCCTTAGTTAATGATTTGTTAGTTAAATTCTAACTAAACTAACTACTAATCTTGATATAATCTAACTAAATCATTTAAAACTTAACTAATAAATTAGTATAAATAGCTAAGGGTGTTACAAAAAATTCTACACATAAACTCTTAGCTTCAAAGCTCATCCTACGACCACTTGTTTTCTTTGCACCTTGCTTTTTACTTCTCACCTTTTTAGTTGTACACAACCATAGTTCACTTCTACTGTACTATACATTAATTTTTATTCTTTTAAAGACTTTCTTCCTTGAAGATTTCTAAGAAGGGCAACCACCTAGTCACTTGCAAATCCAATTCACTTGGGGATGAAAGGTTTAATTACTCAAGTGGTTTAGTTTTGATAAGTAAGTAGTAGAGGGTTAAGTTGAGGAGAACATGAGGTCTAGGTTAAGTTCTAATCTTTTCTTTTGATGGTCTAAAGAAATTAGAAAATTATTTGGAAGATATATTATGGTTTACTAGCTTGATTACTATCGATTTGCCATGTATGAGTTAGCATGATTTTGATTGAATAAGGTATGGTAGCCAAGCCATACATGTGACGTATTATATTATTTGTGATGAATTTTTTTCCATGAGGTTGTATGAGTTGCTCATGGATTGAATAATATATTGATTCATGTTTCTGAGTCCAGTACGAGATTTGCGAAACATGATCTGATACTACATCCAGTACGAGATGTAAAGACTAGGTGAAAAAAACATAGAATAATCATGCATTGTTTGCGTAAGATTGTCACAGCTAGACATCCAATACTAGATGTACCTACATACAGTATGATATGTAGAGACCATGTGTACCTTGAAATTTCATGCATACATATTGTGTGAATGGTTATTTATTGATGTTATTGGAATTATTTGATAAATTACTAACGTACTAACATATTTGGTGGTTTAGTTTTGCCTACTGAGAAATTTTATTTCTCACTAGATTTGTTTCATTTTTTATGGATGGCAACAATAATCATCTTCCTTGATGCTCTAGATTGGGGATAGTATAGAAAGGAGGAAAGAAATCACTATATTATTACCATGCACCCTGTTATCCGAGTTTATGTATAATCTTTAACTATTGTATGATAACTAAGGACTAGGGTGGTGTCTGGAAGATCTTGTGCTTGTAAAACATGAAGTAATGCAGCAAGTAATCAATTCTGTCTAATCAAGGAGGTTTCCACTTACAAAACTTATATGTATTCAAATTAATTTTTACTAATATATGTTCCTTAAAAATAAATAGTAATTAAAATTTTCTAGAAATATATTAGGTCATTGCACAGTCATTTGAGGGAATTTTCTTCAATGAAAGGAGGAATGCTCCATTTTTTATCTTCGATGAAGTTTGTAACTGTAGCTGTCAAGTTTGTATGAATATCTTCAGGAATCTGAAGCATAAATACAATAGGTCTTGAAAGCCACATCTCAGTCCAAAAAGGAATACTGGAGCAATTACCAACCAACTAAGAAGAGTTATTCGCAATATCATACATGCAAGGATTTAAACATAATTAAGTTTAATTGAGCCTTAGAAAAATAATTTAGGAAAAAGGTTTTGACCTAAAATTCATTTAATTATTAATGTTAAGTCACAAGACATTTATATCTTAAAAACGAATCAAAACTCTTAATTATTTTGATTAGATGCAAATACATACAAATGATAAAAGTTGTGTCTGACATACTATCAGATCATGATTTATCCTTGTGCATCTAAAAGATTTAGACGATGCACTCATAAGGCGATCTAATATAACATTTAAGACTTTTCATTTAATACTTTGTATCTGAAATTCTTTCATGCAGAAAACTTTCTCCTAGGATCTGTCAAAGTCCTCTGAAATTAAGTCCCCAGTCTCAAAGAAGTTGATCCCCTCATCAAAAGACGCGCTCTATTGTTACAGAGTTGTTATGATGAAAGAAGTGACTTCCCTGTAGAAGTACAAGACATGTTATCCTATTAACATAGACATTGCATGAAGAAGGGGCATGCATTTAATGCAAGCATTAAATGCTCCAACTGAATCAAGACTTTAGGCGAAGAACAGAGTGAAAAATTAAACCATTGTTTGGAGATAAAGGCTATATATAGAAGAAGCTTTGAAGAAACAAGACATGAATCATCTGCACGAATTATTCTTTCATTATTTCTTGTAAAGCTTTCCGTAAATTCTTGTAAATATACTAAGCTCTGAAAACATCTTGTATACCTTAAGAGAAAATACTAAAAGTGTTGAGTGATATATATGTTTGTAAGACAATCACGTATATTAATTAGTGTGCAATCTTCTAACAAATTTTTTGATTCATTTAGAGCTGGAAGTAGCTTGATAGGACAAAGAATACTGGATTTAAGTCAAACCTTGGGTAGAGCTTGCAAGTGTCAGAGTTAGAGGTGATAGTGAACAATACTTGTAACTTTGATAAGTCAATGGAACCTTGGTGGTTTCCAAGAATTGGACTTAGTCTCGAGTTTGAGACAAACTAGTATAATTCTTTGTGTGCTTCTCTCTTTTGCTTTAACCAACAAAAGGTTTGAATTTATTTTTAGATTTTATATCTTATTTTGTTTTGCAAAGAAATATGTTTTTATCATTGTCTGACTTAATCTGATCTCTAAGTGGTTAAGGTCTACTTACATCAGACGATAAACATGATATATTTCTCTTAGAAAAATTTTGAATTTCTGAAAGCACACTTCAACCCCCTTCTTGTGTTATTTGCTTCTATAGTTTGGTATTAGAGCTTAGCCTCTATGGGTTGATAACTTAATAGTGTGTAGAGGAAAAGATCCAAAAGGCAGATAACCAATGTTAGTTCATCACCAAGGGAACATCTCTCACAATGCCATCAGGCTTCATTGGAGAAAACTACCTTTACTAGAAGGGCAACATGGAGATGTATATCAAGTCCACCCAGTATAGAATCTGGCTCATCATCACTAATGGAGATATTCCCATTCCCAGACCTAAGGCTGAAAGGACAGATGACAATCTGCCATTATGGAGCTCAACACAAAAGCCAAATATACTATGACATATGCGCTATCAAAAATGAGTACAACAAGATCTGTAGACTAAGAACTGCTAAAGTGATCTATGACTCATTGAGCATAAACTATGAAGCGCTAAAAAGATTAGACTAAGGAAAGTTACGACTCTGACCAGACATGATGAAAGCTTCACCATAAAGGATGGAGAATTCGGGGACGACATGTTTGGAAAACTTCAAATTCTTCTAAACAATTTGGAGGCTCTTGGATAGATGTACTCCAAGGCTCAGATATACTTGAAGGTGCTAGACAACTTTCCCAAGATGTGGGAACCCAAGACCACAACCATCCAAGAAACAAGAGATCTAAAAAATCTTGCATGGGATTAGTTGTTGGGTATCTTGAGAATTCATGATGTCCACCTTCAAAACATGGAGCATCTGCAAAAGAAGAATTTTGTTGCCCTCAAGTATGAAGAGACAAGTTTCAAAAGAGATGAAAAGAAGAGTTTGTCTAATACTCTAAAAGTGCAGATGCAGGAATCTAATGAATTAAACAACTCTGATGAATCCACAAATGATGAAGTAGCCCTCATGTCCAAAAAGTCCAAATAGATGATGAAGAAGAAAGAAAAGTTTCAACATTCCTCCAGACGCAAAGATTTCAGATTCAAAAAGAAAAACAAGGGGGAAATCAATGAGATCATCTGCTTTGAGTGAAGAAAGCCTGCACAAATGAAGGTTGAATGTCCCCAGCAGAAGAAGAATATATATTAAGGGGACAAGATGAAGAAAATTCTGATGGTCACTTGGGATGACTCAGACAATGAGGAGAGTAACAATTCAAATGATGAACACGCCAACATTTGTTTCATGGCAGATACAAACGATAAGGTTGAGGTAAAAACCTGTTTTCAATTTGATACTTTTTTATGCTTCATCAAACGATGAAAAGGATATGCCCTATGATGTTATTCTTCATAAATGTCATATGATTTCTCTTAGGTATAAAAAGTTTAAATAAAAATTCAATGATTTTCCTTTTGAAAACACTAAATTAAAGAAACCAATGAGGATCTAAAAAAACAATATTTAGACTCTAGAAGAGAGTCTAAGCCTGGCTAGTAAGACTGATGAAACTTACTCTATTGAAAAACTAAGGGAAGAAGTAGCATGTCTTACTAATTAATTTGGGAAGTTCTTGGGAAGTTCAAAGACTCTCACCATTTTTTTAAAATTCTGTCAGCATCCCCATGACAAGTTTGACCTAGATTTTGAAAAGGTAAAGACATTATCTAATTCACAGTCTATGCCAGACAAATGTGACTTCTACGGTAAGTCTGGAGATCCAAGTTTAGATGCATCCATAAGAAGAAACAAATGTCTAAGGGTATTGACTATGTTGGACCCAAAAACAGTACCAAATTGCATATATCCTTGGTAGGAAAAGGCCACAGTTTTAGTTAGTACCTGGACTGTAGATGCCCACGGCACATGACGGGGGAAAGGTCTATGTTCCTAGACCTAAAGCCACATGAAGAAGGAGTAGTTTCCTTTGGAGGCGTAAGTATGGGAAATATTTCTGGTATATGTAAAATTGGTTTTCCCTCTCTAGCCTCTATGGATAATGTCTTATATATTGAAGGTTTGAAGTATAACCTGTTTAGCATAAGTCAATTGTGTGATAGTGGTATTATTGTTTTCTTTAACAAAGACAAATGTATAGTCAAAACAAAAGATGACAAATATTTATTTACTGCCAGACAACACAATAATTTGTATGAGATTGATCTGATAGATGTTAGTCAACAGAGTGTAACACATCAACAGAGTGTAACATGTCAACTTAAAACATATTTCAAAACTATCCAAAAGGATTTGGTTAAGGATTGCCCAAGTTTTGTTGGAAAACTCATCTTTTTTTGTGAAGCTTGTCAGTAAGAGAAACAAACCAAAACTTCTTTCAAAACTAAAGATGTTGTTTCCACTGCCAGACTGTTATAGTTGCTGCACATGGATATATTTGGACCAACCAGAACGTTGAGTCTGAGAGGAAAGAAGTATGGCTTTGTCTTAGTTGATGACTATTCAAGATATACTTAGGTATACCTCCTTACTCATAAGCACGAGTCTTTCAGGTCTTTGAAATATTTTGTAAAAGAGTTCAAAATGAAAAAAAGCTTTTGTTTCTCTTCTATCAAAAGTGATCATGCAACTGAATTTGAAAATGTTAAGTTCATATCATTATGTGAAAAAAATGGTAGTTTCCACAACTTCTCTTCACTGAGAACACCTCAACATAATGGGGTAGTTGAAAGAAAAAGTAGAACTCTGCAAGAGATGGCTAGAACCATGCTCTGCGAGAACTCACTTCCTAAGCACTTATGTGCAGAAGCAGTTAATACAACATGCTATGTTCATAACAAAATATTGATCATACCATTGATAAAAAATACTTCCTATGAATTATGGAGAGCAAGAAGACCAAACATTTCATATTTTCATTCATATGGATGTGAGTGCTTTATCCTGAACACTAAAGATTAACTTGCTAAGTTTGATTATAAAATGAATAAAGGGATTTTTCTTGCTTTTCTTATACTTCTAAAGCATATAGAGTTTTTAACACTAGAACTTTAGTTGTAGAAGAATCCATTCATGTTAAATTCAACGATGGACTAATTTCAAATAAGAAATTATAAGATCTTGAGGATGATTTTGCAAATATAAAGATATGATCGTTTGAATCTTCTAAAGAAAGAGAGATCAAGAAATCCTTCCTTAAATTGAAGAATCCTCATATCATAAACCACATACAAAGGACTAGAAGTTTGTCCACCATCATCCACAAGATCAGATTATTGAAGATCAGATTGAAGGAATCAAGCCTAGATCATCATTCAAAAATATTACTTCATGTTCTCTGTTGTCTAAAATAGAATCCAATACCATAGAAGAAGCTCTTAAAGATGATGACTGAATTATTTCCATTGAAGAAGAGCTTCACCAGTTCACCAGAAACAACATCTGGACTCTTGTTCCCAAACCTAAAAACAAGAGCATCATTGGAACAAGATGGGTAATAAAAAATAAACTGGATGAATTAGGAAAGGTGTTAAGAAACAAAGATAAGTTAGTAGCTCAAGGCTATAATCAGGAAGAAGGTATTGATTTCATTGAAACCTTTTCTCAGGTTGCTAGACTTGAAACTATAAGAATCATGCTTGCCTTTGCTGCTCATAAAAACATAAAGCTTTTCCAAATGGATGTTAAAAGTTCTTTTTTAAATGGCTTTATTATAGAGGAAGTGCATGTTAGATAACCTCCTAGCTTTGAAGACCATACACTTCCCGACCATGTTTACAAATTTCAAAAGGCTATGTATGGTCTGAAATAGTCACCTCATGCTTGGTATGACCGAACATGCTATTTCTTTTAGAAAATGGCTTTGTGAGAGGAAAAGTAGATACAACTCTCTTCGAAAGAGAAGTAGGCAAGGATTTCATTAATGTTCAGATATATGTTGATGATATTATCTTTGGAGATGCTAATGAATCTTTGTGCAATGACTTCTCTGATGTTATGAAGAATGAGTTTGAAATGCGGAAGATGGGAGAACTTAAGTTCTTTTTAGGGCTTCAGATGAAGGAAGACAACAAAGAAATCTACATCCACCAACAAAAATACACTAAAGAACTTCTAAATAAGTTTAAAATGGAAGATGCTAAGCCATGAAAACTCTAATACATGCTTCCAATCCTCTAATCAAAGACAAATAAGGTAAACTAGTAGATCAAACAATCTACAATGATATGATAGGATCCCTTCTATATCTAACCTCAAGTATACTTGATATTATGCATAGTGTATGTCTGAGTGCTAGATTTTAGTCTAATCCTCGAGACTGACATCTAAAGGCTGTAAAAAGGATCTTATGTTATCTAGTAAGTGCTACTAACCAATGTTTATTTTTATAAGAAGAATCAAGATTTCATGTTAGTAGGATATTGTGATGCAAACTATGTAGGAGACAAAGTAGAAGGAAAGAGCACAAGTGGAGGATGTCACTATATTGAACCTTGTTTGATATCTATGGCAAACAAGAAACATACTTCATTGCTGTATCTACAGGTGAAGTTGAATATGTGTCTGCTGCAAGCTGCTTTTCATAACTATTATGGGTAAATTATTAGTTGGAAGATTACTCTATTATTGAAAACAATATACCAATATATTTTGACAACCTTAGTGCAATCAACCTATCTTAAAATCCCATACAACATTCAAAGGCTAAGCATATTGAGATAAGATATCATTTCATTCGTGATTATGTGCAAAAAGGTGTTTTTGATATAAAGTTTGTAGACACAAATCATTAATGCGCTAATATCTTCCCTAAGCCTTTGTCTGAAGAATGCTTAATCTGCATAAGGGAACACTTAAATATTACTTGTTTATCAAATTAATGAAATATTTATTTTCAGACGATCTTGTTGTCTTACTCTTTTATCATTAATCTATTGGACTAATGTTTGTTTAAGTGTACAAACGAAAGAGGAAACTTGTTTACAAAGACAAAAAAAAATAGTTTTTATTGAGAAACATATGCCACAAATCTTGAAAAATAGTTTTCAAAATATATTTTACCCATTATATCAATATTTCTCTCCTTTTCTTTTTGAAAAACTATAAAAGGCAACGCGTGCACTTGGAGAAGTTCATGAAATTTTTTAACTCTCAGAAGGATTTGTGCTTGTGCAAAATCATTGTTTGAGAACTCAAAAACTTAAAAACTTATTTCTTTTCTCTTCTTTCAAAAATTGTTTGTGAACAATGACACCTCCAAGGAAGAACAAGTATGCTAGCATTCCCACCATCAACAACGTTGGAGATGCTACTCAAGCTACGCCTGTACTCTAGCTTTCCTTAGCTTTTCCTTCCCAACAAACGCCCAAGTCTGCTTCACCCCCTCCTAGCAAGGCTAAAGTTGCTGCCACTGCCAAGGACAAGCAACGCTCTCTTGCAGATACTAAGGGAAGGGCGGGAGTAAAGAAGGCTATGAAAAATAAGGCATAAGCAACAAAGAAGGCGACTACCCTTAAAAGGCAAGCTTAAAAAGTGATTCCTGAAGAAGTCATAATTGAATCTTTGAAGACCTCGACAAGGGAAGAGGAGCTAAGATAGGCAATTGGTAGTTATCAAGTACCTGACGAAGTAGTGGTTGAGGTTGTCAAAGCTGCTTCAGAAAGAGGGGCTGCAGAAGGCAGCATTTGATGCCAAAATTCAATCAGCCTTTGAAACAAGTGTTGAAACATTTTTTGCAGTGTCTGCTGAGAGAGATGCATGCTCTAACCAGCTATGGTGCAAGAAGCAATAGATGAAGAAGAATGAGAGGCACTGGATGCTGTTATGCTTTAGTTTGTTATTGAAGTATCATCACAAGGGTCTGATGGTGTTGCTGAGTCAGACACTGTTGAAACAGACTCTGGGATTGCACCATTGCACCCTCGTCTAGTCACAATTGAAGATGAAGCTACTTTTGATGCTTGGCTAGCTCAACCTATGTCAGAAGCATACATCTCAAGACTAGAAAACATCTATAGAGCTACTGAGTCTATTCCTTTTGATGCTATGAAAGTTAGATTAAAAATCAGGAAGAGGGTTGAGATTGTTGTTGCACCTTAACCCTAAACTGATATTTTCAACCAACTACATCAACGTCTGAGTAGACTAGATGGAGACTCAACTGATTGGTTGTTGCCCTTAAGATCTCAACCTCAGACTGAACTTTAGGCCATGCTTGTTTCAGACAAAAACATCAAACATTACCATGGCTTCAGTGGATACAGCTTGTCTTAAGGGAAAACCAACAACCAAACATGTAGAGAGAAGATGGATATTGGCACCAATGCTTGGACCCAGAGATGTAGAAGGTTGAGCTTCAGAAGTTAAATCTGGTCAAGTTATGGAAAGAAGGTATGCCAAGGATTTATCCCTTCTCTTATTCATCTTTTGAAACCTTGAAGGAAGAAAAGGTCCATGCTTTGTCCAATTACTTTGGAAGAGCAAGTCACATAAGGGAATTTCCCTCCAAAAATCCCTTTCATCCAAACCTCAACAACATCATCTTTGAAAACAAACCATCTGATAGGAAAGTCTACCCTCTAGGAAAGTCTACCCTCTCCACTCCTTTAGACCTACAACAACTTCTTGGTCTAATGGCTACCTTCGATGTAGTTCTTCTCTGAAATTGTGCTAAGTATAGGGAATCATTCTACATAGAAGACAGATGCCTTGAAGATCCTTAGATGAGTCTAACCTTCTAAAAATGGGACTTCTCATATCATGGCCTACGATTGCGTTTGTGCCTCAACCAATACAAAGAAGAAATAAGGGCATGGCAAACTTCCTTCAGACGATTGAACATGCATCTGCGTTTCATGATAGGCTCTCAGTTTTTGTATCTTGCACACTTTGAAACTAAGTTTCAATTGGTAGTGGATAAGCTATTTCTGATTCCTAAGGTAGACTACTACAAGGGCAAAGAGAAGATGCACCCCCATGCACTATATCAAAGCAAGACTAGATAGACTTTTTAAACATGAAATAGCTACACTGCATCAAAAGAAGGAACTAACAAGTAGGGATTGGAAAACTCTGCAAAGGTATTACAAACTGGGAGCTTATTGCTCTGGTCTAGAACCTGAGGAGAAGCCACCATTAGATGGAGTTCATCACAAGACGGGTCGCTGCTATCAGACTATCAATTGTAATCCCTTTATGATTGATTCACCTTTATGGTCGATATGACCATGGAATTCTATAATGACCCCCTCCATACCAAGAGTATGTCAAATTTCTTGAGATAACTCAATTAAGAACAAGGGAGGCATTTGCTAAAGTTCTTCAGGATAAGGCTCATGCAGAAAGAGAAGCCAAAGATGGAAAATCCTGAGAGAACACCTTTTGAGGAGTATGTTGATGCTTTCTTGGATAGTTCATCTAATGACGAATCTGGGGATGAGTTCTTTCGGGGGAAAAGAAGTAAAAAGATGAAGAATGCAACCATAGCAGAAGATACACAAGCTAAGGGGGGGTGCATCATCTGAGGGGAGATTTCTCTTAAATATTTAAACTCTTGTGCATTTCTTATTTATCTATTATCTATGTAATATAGTTTTGATGAATAAAATGAGAGTTTTATGATGAAAGGACTTTATCTCAAAGTCTTATGATGCATGATATTTTTTTCCTATATTGCATCTGATAAGACTGACATTGCACTTAAGCTATCATTGTGTTTGTGTATGTGTATGTGTGTGTGTGTGTGTGTGTATATATATCATATATATGTCTTTAACTTTTACATATGTGTTTGTTTGACAACTTAAAAAAGTGGGAGATTGTTAAGTCAAAAGACATTTATGTCTTAAAAATTAAATAGACTCCTAATTATTTTGATCAGATGAAAATAAATATAAATGATAAAAGTTGTGTCTCATATGATATCATATCATGATTAATTAGTCTCTATGCGTCCGGAAAATCCAGATGATGCACTCACAAGACGATCTGATATAGCATTTAAGAAGTGTATTTAAGACCTTTAATTAATACTTTGTGTTTGAGATTCTTTCATGCAGAAAATATTTTCCTTGGATTTTTAAACTCCTAATAAGAATAAATGAAGTCCACAGTCTAAAAAACGTTGATCCTCATCAAAAGGGGTGCTATGATGCAGACCTGCTATGAGGAAAAAAGTGACTTCCCTACTGAAGTACACGATACGTTATCCAATCAACATGAAATTTGCATGAAGAAACGATGTGAATTTAAATGCTCTAACTGACTCAAGACTTCAAATGATGAACAGAGAGTCAAGAATCTAACCGTTGTGAGACAACAAATACTTGAAGATGAAGGCTACATACAGAAAAAGCTTTGAAGAAACAAAACACAGAACATTTATGCGAATTATTCTTTCATTCTTTCTTGTAAAGCTTTTTGTAAATTATTGTAAAGATACTAAGCTCTTAAAACACCTTGTATACCTCGAGAGAAAGGACTAAAAGTTTCGAGTGATATATATGTCTGTAAGACGATCATATATTTTAGTCAATGTGCAATCTTCCAACAAATCTTGTTAATTTTATTAGAGCTAGAAGTGGCTTGGTTGGAAAAAGAATATTCGGTTTATGTCAAGCTTAAGATAGAGCTTGCAAGTGTAAGAGCTAGAGGTGGAAGTGAACAATAATTGTAACTTTGATAAGTTAGTGGAACCTTGGTGGTTGCCAAGAACTAGACGTAGTCTCGACTTTGAAATGAACTAGTATAATTCTTTGTGTGCTTCTTTCTTTTGCTTTGATTGACAAAGGGTGTAAATTTGTTTTTATATTTTATATCTTGTTTTGATTTACAAAGAATATTGTTTTTATAATCATTTGACTTAGTCTAATCTTTAAGTGTTTTAAGTCTTCTTACATCACAAGATAAACATATTATTCGTCTTAGAAAAGTTTTAAATTTCTAAATGTTAGTATGTAGGTGTCCTGGAAACAATCTATTTCGTTAGATGCACACCTCTTGCTATTTAGTATTTCATGGTTAATAAATTTGAGCAAACTTTATCTTTATCATATTTATGTCTCGCCTATATTTTATAGTAATTTGCGTTTAAAGATAAAGGTCCTAGGATTAGAACAGGTGTTCTCTCGAGGATCAATGATAGGGATCATGATCATGAAGACTCGAGGACACTAAATGTCCATTATATAAAATGAGTTCCTAGTCTTGAATCACCAAGAAAGGGAATTGGTTATCTCAAAAAGGACTAATACGACATCTTCTGCTAGTATAGAGATACAAGGTAGGGACCTCATGGAATGTAGGCATGATGACGCCTTAGCTGATGTCTTGGGTGGATCTGTTGGAGAACAGATGGTGTCGAACTGACCCGCCTAGAGATTCCACAAGGACTCTTTAAAGTATCATTAGATTTGTAAAGTCTCTAATCGTTTGGTAGTGCAGATCATCCTAGACTTGAGGATGTCACCGAACACTATGTCCTAGGGTTATACTTTGACTGTACAACTCTATCTGCCTGAAAATGGGGAGAACAGTGTACTCTTGGGTATTACTTGAATACATGAGTGAAGAGAGACATGCCGATAGGACTCATATTCCTACAAAGGATTAGTCGTTCAAAACACCGGTAGGGCTTGGATGACTTCTAGTTGACTTAGGAATCTATGCGTAGTAAGAGATCATGAGGAGTTATGATCGGTCTTAGAGTCAATAGAAGAAGATTCTTAGTTTTGTGAAAAGCTATATTTAGTCGACTAAGAAAGATGATACTCTATCCTTGTTCTCGATTAAATGTGAATGACGATATGAGGGATGTTGTCAGCACGGTATCCAAATCAGAAAGATAGATCACTTTATCAACTCAATTAGTTCGAGGGTCGCAGAGCATTGCTAGTGTCTTATGTGGTCATTAAATGAATTTGGCCCATTAAAGGAGTTTAATTGGACCAAGTTCATTTATGTCAGTGACTAATTATGCCTAATGAGTCACACACAAAAGGTTGTTCTTGACTCTTTTTGTAATCATCAAACTCTTTTTGTAAAACTTTACATTTGTCTACATTTGATGAAGAGGAGCACACACAGATCCATTAGCTTTGTAGCTTGAAACAAGTTTTCATTTTCTTTTTTCAAGTTACAAAGTTCAATTTTCATTTCTACAAGTTTTGTGACATGCCATTTAAGATTATCGTTCAGCCTATTGTTGGATTGTGTAATCTTTTGAGCTTCTTCATGCATCTCATGGAAAGCATCAACCATTTGATCAAATTCAGGATTTACCTTTGTTTCAGCATTTGAGAATTCATCATCTTCACTTATTGTAGAAGTGAGGCATACATAAGTTTCTTCATTCTCACTTGATGATTTAGAAGTTGTTGAGTCATTGTCTCCCATGCTATGTAGGATTTCTTTGGCTTTCCTTTTTTCTTTGCCTTCTTTTCACCTAATTGCTTTTTAAGAATATAGAACATTCAGATTTAATGTGGCCAGACTTACCACATTCAAAGCAGGTGAAATTTGTGTTGTTATTGTTGTTGTCATTTCTTTTGTTGAACTTTGAGAACTTCTTGTTCTTTTTGTTCTTCATGAACTTACTAAATCTTTTGACTATTAGGTTCAAGTTTTCATCATCTTCATCTTCACTTGAGTCTTTTTCTTTTTCCACAGTAGAGGATGTAGATTTCAAGGCTATGCTTTTGTCTTTCTTATTTGCATCATCAACATGTGTTAGTTGAGACATTTCTAATTCATACTCAAGAAGCTTACCAAATAATTTAGTCATGGACATCTTGGATAGATCTTTTGATTCCTTGATTACTGTCACTTTTGGTTGTCATGATCTTGTTAGACACTTCAAAATTTTGATGTTTAACTCTTCAGTATCAAATATCTTCCCAAGACCAAGAAGTTGGTTCACAATGTGAGTGAATCTTGTTTGGAGCTGAGATATATTTTCTGTGGTTTTCATTTTGAACATTTCATACTCATAAATCAAGACAAGCTTTCTGACTTCATCAAATCCTTCATGAGTGACTTCCAACATCTCTCACATCTCCTTTGCACTTTTACACCTAACAGTTCTAAAGAATTCATCAGAAGAAAGTGTAAAAGTAATCATGTTCTTAGCTTTAAAATCATATTGAACAACTCTCTTTTCAACATCTATTATCTCATCCCATTCTTTGGGAATCATATTATTACCAACAGTTTTCATAGAAACTAAAGGACCTTTTTCTATTGCATTCCAAGCACCTGGGTCATTTGATTGAATGAAAATCGGCATTCTATTTTTCCAAAAATTGAAATGCTCTCCTTCAAACATCAGAGGACGATTGAGGGACGCATCCTCCTTGAAGGTAATTTGTATGATATTCATTTTTTTTTAAAGAAAGATAATGATTTTGAATAACACTCGAGAACCTACTCCTGATACCAATTGAAAATAATGTGAATACACACAATAACCAATAGAGGAGTGAATTGGTTTAAACTTTGCCTTTTTAAATTCTTTAGAAAATCAGAGTTAAAGGATCTTTATCACAATTAAATCAATAATGCTACAATTAATCAAACCACTAAGCCCAAGAAAACAATTACAAAAACTTAACTTGTTGAGTAATAAAGAATTCACCAAGAATCACAGATCTAGATAACAAGAAGAGATTAAAGATAGCGATAAACACAAGAACTTATACTGGTTCACCTCTCAACACGAGAAGCTACATCCAGTTCTTCTAATCAAAACTAGATTAGAGTTCTACTATTCAAAAAATCAGTTCTTACAAGCTTTACAACAATAACCCTTTATCAAACCTAGATAAAGAATAGAAATCTAAAACCCTATTAGACTCCTAGTGATCAAGACATAGAGAACGCATCTTTTCTCTTTCCCTCTAGAGAAACCCACTATAGAAAAAGCTTCAAGAACCCTTTGTAATAGTTACAAACAACCAAAATTACAAAAATAAATTTACAAGCAAAGCTAATGGAGAGAAATAACCTGATAATTCATTGAATATGAATGAATATGAGTTACCAAACAGGATTGAAATGAAAAATAATTTCAGAACTTCCTCTCAAAAAAGCTTCTTTGTTGTCTTGCCCAAGAAATCTTTCAAAACACCATGAAGATTTGAATTTGTGGGTCAAGCACTTTAGAACTCAGAGTAACCTTTTTCAATCTCAGAAGGCTTATGAAAACTTTGGAAATTTCGTAGAGTTGTAATCTTGTAAGTTTCAAAAAACCCATTAGCTATTTACAACAAACTGATGTAACTGAATGTAATTGATTAAATGGCCTAAGTAATCGATTAAAACTTCATTTGTAATCAATTGAAAACAAATTTAATTGATTACAATGTTCATCAGTTTTCTGGAAAGTTTATATGAACAAAGTAATCGATTATTTCGACCTGTAATCAATTACTACAGAGATTTATTATTCCATAAATGAACTAAGTAATCAATTACTAATAAATGATAATCGATTAACACAGTCAAGTCATGTTCTGTGTTTATACTGAGTAATCAATTACATAATGCTGGTAATCAATTATTTTGTTCTTCAAAGCTCAGGTAATAGATTATCAATATGTGGTAATCGATTAATAATGTGTAAAATAGTTTTTCTAAAAACTTAAAACCATGAGCACTTTATTTTGATGCAATCATGAAATCTTAAACCTTTTCACAAACCATGTGGTTTTGTAAAATCATGAATGCAAGTAAATGAATGTTTATGCAATGCAAAGGATCATAGGATGATTCTCTCCTACATCAAGCAATTTACAAATGTCTTCGATTGAATGACATGTACAAAGCTAAAACACTCATCCAACTTCAGCATATATCTTGATCCACCTTCATGCTCCCCTTGTATCTAACATAATAGTTATTGGGTTTTTTCAAGACTAGAGGTGTTATCGGGTCGGAGTTGGATTCCAAGTCCAATTAAAGCATGCTCCCCATTTAGATTATTAGTGACAAATTAGTATCTACACTAATAGGTCCAAATTTGTCAAAAGGCCCAATAGAGTCTTGGGGCATGAGTCCTAGTAAGTCAAGAAGTTGACTTGACCAAAATGAGTTTTGGGCAAATTCGAAATTTGAATTTGAATTTTGAATTTTGAATTTGGAAGTTTTGAATTTCGAATTCAAATTTTAAGTTTGAATTTGGAATTCAAGAGGTTAGGTTGTAAGGATAATTGTGAATTATCCAAAACTATATCCAATAAAGATTGGATAATGTTTCTTCCAACAACTTTTTTTATTTGAATTACTAATTTAAATAAAATAGATAAAGCAACAACCAAGGGATATGATGATGAAAGGTTGAATTTCGAATTTATAGATCCTTGGGCTGATTTTGAGTGATTGAGTTGGGATTCTAATCCTAATAAGATTACAAGATAATAGGCTCCTAGGATAAATAACATTCCACTCTTATGTTATGTGCTAATGCTCTTTCAAGAACCAAAGTTCTTGTTTTTCTTTCCTCTTCATCATCTTTTCTCCTCTATTGTTGCAACCTTACCTAACCTCAAGACACCATCTTTTGTCTTGAGAAATAAATCAAACACTTGAAGCCTTCACCTTGTCATTGCCTAGCAAGCAACCAAGTGAAGGAGGGTCAAGAAAGAGAAAGAGTTCTCTCAAACATTCAAGGTACAATTGTGTGGATCACCATTGAAGGGCATCATTCTTTTGAAGCCTTTCAAGCGATCAAAATGATATTTCTAAAACCCAAGCGTTTTAATGAGTAGATTATAAACAAGTTTCATGAAAACCGTAAGGAGTTATGGGTTCTGTAACGAAGAACAAAATATAAAAATTTTGTTTTTCACCCTCATGAACATGTTCCGTGAATGTCATGGAACGTGCGTACTTACTTTCACTAAAAACATAATTCAACCCTCCCTTCTTGTGTTATTTTCTTATACAATTACTGTTTAAGACCCTAATGGACCAAATCATCTTAAAACCCTAACTCTAATCCTTATTGAGCTTCGTAAAGGCCCAATTAAAAAGTCTCTCCCATCTCCCTTACTTTCATTAATGACCATTTCTTTTACCTCATATTCCAAGTCACTTTATTTTCTCTAACTTCTCTCTACTTCTCCTTAACTTCTCTCTAATATTTCTCCACGACCACAAAGACCCATCCACCCATTTTTGAGTATGTTCAAGAGGAAGAGTTGCTCTACAAGGGGGAACAATTTTTGTTGCATTTCAAGTTGATGCTTGTGCGGTTTAGGGATTTTCTATCTCTTATCATGCTTTTTTTGTTGCTATGTAGTGGGTCATTGTGAGCTTTGGATTTCCTTTCTATGTTTGGGAAATTCAGTTTTTATGGAATTTATGATTCTATTTGGATCCTTCATGATCCAAATGAGCTAAACTTCAAGTTGCTAAGTGAAAAAAGTAGAATTCAAGTACGTAATTCTTTGTTTTCCGATGAATTCTCATAGTTAATGTGATCATATTTCAATTCTATGCATATATGCATGTTAGGAGTGATCAACTTAGTTTTTAGGAATTTGGATTGTGTGCAAACAAGTTCATATCTTAGATCTAAATTAAGATTGTGCAAGGATTTAGTTTTAGGAATAAAATAAAATGTTTGCATTGTATAGATTCATTGATCAAGCTTTGAATTTTTGGGTCTAAGTCACCTACGAAATTATGGATTTGGCTTGAAACTCAAGGATTAATCTCTAAGGAATTAGGATTAGTCATTTTAGTTTGGATCTTGGTTGCAATGAACTAAGAGATTGATTAGGAACAAAAAATTTCATATGAATAATGCAATAGATTTCATCTCATCGACACTTTTCTCTCTTTGAATTCAATTTTGCTCCAAATTTCTTTCAAAAGCCAAACATAGTTTATTTTTGTCTTGATGAATGCTCCATTCGCTACAATGAAATCTTTCTTTCAAAAATTAAAACTTCAGATATTTGCCACAACAAATTGACAACTCGCTATAGCGAATGCATCTCAAAATGAGTTGTTGATTTCCTTAAATTTATGTAGCACATAGTCTTTGTGCATATGATAACTCAAATACTTATTGTTTCTTTCTTCAATTAGACTAAGTTTACTTGCCTATTATGTCTATAGCAAAACAAGAAACCGACAACGTTGTTTGGGACTCATGTCTCAACATTTAGGCAATTGATTTTTTTTTTTTATATTTAATAGCTATTTTAGATTGCATTCTTTTTAAACTTATTCATTTTTGGGCCAGACTTACGAATATATATTGATTCTCCCTATCTTTCTGTATCATCATTATTATAAGTTGAAGGTTTTGTACTGTTCTATAGGGGAAAGAAATGTTCTCAAGTGTTCAGGTGTACTTAATCCATTTCTCACCTTTTCCATGCATGAATTCGAGCTACACACTTACCTCCACAAGTGAATGATTTCCATTGTTGTAAGGGGTAGATGTTGTTAATTCTGAACTCTCATGTATCTTTTGATATATATATATATATATATATATATATATATATATATATATATATGTTAGCATTGGCATGATTTTGGAATGTAAATGATGATGGGAAGCACTTATTATCTTGAAATGAACAAAATGTCCATAAGGCTAAGTGTCTAGGAATGAAACTTAATTTTTTGGAAATCTTATTGTCACACAACTTAAATTTAGTGCCTTCATTAAGTTTTTAAGGGATCTTGGCTTAGGGAGGTATCTAAGACTCTTTCTACCCGAGGAATTAGGATTAAGATAACTTTTACTGATTTTAACATTAAAACATGAATGAAATATATATATGGCACAATAATGCATGAAGAGGGTAAAGAATAGGTGAAACCCTTGCAACAACTTCTACCATCTGTGTAACATCCTTTTAAGTGCATTTTCTTGTTTTAAAACTAGATAAAAGCATCTACTCATCATATTCTTGCTCTCCTACCAATAATGTTTTTCATCAACAAAGCTCAAACAAGAGACTTTGCTTTGGAAAAACGGCTCCAATTCTAATCAAAGTAACAATTTGTTCAATCTAAAACATTAATTGATAATTAGTTCAAGATATAGATCAAATAAAAAAGAAAAAGAGAATTATAATAATTTTATATTAAATATGAATTAAAAGATCTAACCTTTAGATATAAATATGAGAAAAACTTATATACACCTATTTTACCTTAAAAAAATAAAATACTTTTTATAATTAACATTTCTAAACTTCAAAGATATTAACAACCAGGCTTAAAGACTAAAAAGTATAAAGAAAATGATAAATAACTAGACTCTTAGAGACTACAAAAAAGGGGACATCCAAATTAAATAAACATGGAAATAATTTATGCCTGTGAGGCTTTCTACCATGTACACACATAAAGTTGGCATATATATTTTTTCTTGAACATAATGGTACGAAGTTTTCTTCCCACCAAAAGTAGTGACAAATCTTCGCCGGGGATCGTGAGCACACATAATGTGAGTATGTGTCTCCCAACACAATTTATTTAATACCCAAAGACTAACATGGATTCAAACCCTAGGCCACCTGGTTAAGGGACACAAACCGCTATCACTTGTGTCAACTGTTGTTGGTACACAAGATTGACATACAGAAAGAATTAAAAATAAACAATAAAGCCTTGCCACGAATAAATAAAACTTCAACGAATGGGTAGTATAAGGAAATACATAACATCTTATGCTTTAATCATTATAAATTGAGATTGAAATTCCATTCAATTAGTTAAGATCCATCCAGAAACATGGAAAAAAGGGGAATCCAACTCTACAGAGTTTTCATTCAATTGACATATAACCTAGTAACCATAATAATAAGGTTGTACACCAAGAGGTAAAAAACCCACAAAACCAGCTTGCATATGAGGTGAGAAACCAGGAACCCCAGGTGGAGTGATTTCCATGTAACTTTCATTATGAACTGCATAGACAAGATATGGAGGAACTGCATAAGTTTGATTAGGAAAAGTACCAGGTGCGAACATGTAATTGTGGATTGGATTCCATGAACGAATTTGTCCTCCATGTACTTGAGCTGTATAGTCTCTACTTTTGTCACTGAAACCCTAAAACCAAAACAATTATTTGTATAATACTCAAATTGGATTTAGCAATAATCATTTAAAGGTATATGGTTATTTTTTTTCCCTATTTTTATTATATATTGTCATTTGACAATTTTAGTTCTCTTATTTTTTTCATGATTTTATTCCCCTACTTATTTAATTAAGTAACAGAAATTTAAGTTCATCATTTAACTTGATATTCAAAAGTTAACAGAAATGCTGACATTGGTTGTGCAATAATAATGAGTCATATCTGCATAGATACGTCCATATAGCACTTTACTGTACTGTTATGCCAAGATTTCTGTTAAATATTGGATATTAAGTTAAACAGTAATGAATCAAAATTACATAATTAAAATAGTAGGAAACTAAATTTACAAAAAAAAAAAAGGGACCAAATTCACAAAAAGAAGATAAGAGAAGGACTGAAAATTCAATTAAGCAAAAATATTATTAAAAAAAAAAAAAGTTCGATCACACTATAAAAATAACCAAGAAACTATTTCTGATCAAGAAAATATTCACATTGCTTATAAGTATAATTCTAATCCCCCCTCGCCGTTTTCTGATATTCTTCCCTCATCAAGATGAACTTATACCTTTACATTGATATCAGTATGATGAGAGTATGATAGACGAAGCTTACAACAGCCACCATCATATATGCAATGCCCCATTAGAGCTTTTTTGGCAGCCGTTGCTGTGGCGATATCTGAAAGACGAATAAAAATAGTAAACTTAGACTTTAGGTGATCATGTTTGGTTTGAATGCACAGTAAACTTGATTTGAATTATTACTTTACAAAAATTTATTAACAATTATTGTTATTGTATTTTATAATATTATAATAAATATTTAATATATAATTAGTTTGATTTGAGTTGAGCCGACTTTAGGTGATAATGTTTGGTTTTGTCTGAAATATGCCACGTGATAAAAGGACCCTGATAAGAGAAGAAAATATAATTAGAGAGAATTTTTTTTATCTACTATGTTAATTTGAAAAAGAAGAAGAAGAATATATCAAGCCAAAGATGAAAATAATACAAAAAAGTTGTCCAAACTTAAAAAACAATTGGTTCCTCAGTTCCTCTAAAACAATATGAACATATATTCTTTCACAAATGAAAAGTTGTAATTTCCATTCTTTGACAAGAAGCACCACTGAGAATTAAAACCACTCAGATAAAAAAGAAAATAAGGATATACTTTTAAAATACATATTCAAATACATTATCAGCCCAAGAGTTTCAGTCAATTAGGATTAATACCAGGGTACTGAATTAGTGCGTGCGTTTGACCATTCTTTTCAAATATAGAAATTTTTTGCACAGTACCATATTTAGAGAACACCTATAACATGTATACCAGCTGCATTAGAATAAAGTTAATCTCTTATAAATGTGCAATTTAAATGAGATTAAGCAATAGAAACTCACTGCGTGAAGGACATCCACAGTGACATCATACTGCATATTTTCAAATGAAGCCCAAAGGACATGATTTTCAAAAGGCTAAAGATCATAAACTGTTAGCACATATTAAAAACATGCATAACATAAATTTATTAGAGAAAAAATAATTAAAATACCTGTAATGCCCTATCAATAGAAGTCTGATTAACAGGAAGCGTAGGATTTGTGTAATCCCTAGAGTCATTAAAATATATAAATATAACCAAGAATTATCATAGTGTTGGATTAAACTTTAATAATAATAAATTAGATATGTGAAGAGTCATGTTCCTAGGTGAAGAAGTTACTCATATGAAGAGTCATGTCCCTTGGTGAAGAAGTTACTCATGTGAAGAGTCATATCCCTTGGTGAAGAAGTTACTAATGTGAAGAGTCATGTCCCTAGGTGAAGTTACTCAAGTGAAGAGTCATGTATTACTTATAAATAATATTTCATGTAAAAGGCTAATGGGTGACTTGGCAGACCATTATCTAAATACATCAGAAGTATTCTACCAGAGAAATTGTTATGTGTTTCTGTGAGTGCACCAGTGTGTGTGAGGACCTGTGATACCACAAATTGGTATCAGAGCTTGAGAAAATGGAGAATGGGCCAAGTAGTAGTCTGTCACTACCCCGCCTTACAAAGGCTAATTACGAAAACTGGAGTATCCAGATGAAAGCTCTTTTGGGAGCCCACGATAGTTGGGAAGTTGTCCATTGTGGTTTCAAGGAACCAACATCCACAGCAGGATATACGGCTGCGCAGAACAAGACATTGAAGGAGACGAGATTGAAAGACAAAGGGGCATTGTACATGTTATTCTGAGCTGTTGATGATTCCGGGTTTGAGAAGATTGCTAGTGCAACAACTTCAAAGGAGGCGTGGGACATTCTTGCAAATGTCTACAAGGGAGCCGATCGAGTTAGACAAGTTCGACTTCAAACTCTCCGTGGAGAGTTGGAAGGAATGAAAATGAAGGAAGGAGAAGGGGTATCCGGTTTCATTACCCGGGTCTAGACCGTGGTAAATCAACTAAACAGAAATGGAGAGGTGTTGTCCGATGCCAGAGTGGTGGAGAAAATTCTGAGGTCTCTCACTGACGACTTCGAGAATGTTGTATGTGTGATTGAGGAGTCAAAGGACCTAGCAACGCCCACCGTTGACGAACTTGCTGGTTCCTTGGAGGCGCATGAACAAAGAAAGAAAAAGAAGAAAGAAGAGTCAGTGGAGCAAGCACTCCAGACAAAAGCTTCAATCAAGGACGAAAAGGCACTCTATTCTCAAAACTTTCAAGGTGGAGGGCGTGGCTATGGAGGTCGAGGAGATGGCCTCGATAGTAGAGGCCGCGGTCAAGAAGGAAGGAATAAGGAGCAGGCTGAATCAAGTCGGCAAAATTGGCGAGGCTGAGGTCATGGAAGAAGCCGACATTCAAATCAATCAAATGTAAAATGTTTTAAATGCGGAAAGTATGGACATTACTCGAGAGATTGCAACTCGGATAGATGTTACAACTGTGGTCGAGTCGGACATTTTGCGAAGGATTGCCGAGATGAAAGAAGAAATGAAACTTCAAACTTTGTTACAGAAGGAGAAGTAAGAGATGGAGGAATTCTAATGATGACTAGAAGTGAAGTCAACCAGGGATCCGAGATGGAATGGTATCTAGACACTGGTGCAAGTAATCATATGTGTGGGCATAAGCATTTGTTCAGTAATCTGAGACAAATAGAAGCCGGACATGTTTCGTTTGGAGATGCTTTAAAGGTTGATGTCAAAGGCCGAGGTACGATTTGTTTCTTGTAGAAAGATGGACGAATTGGCTGCATCCGAGATGTCTATTACGTGCCCGATCTAAAAAGTAATATTCTTAGTGTGGAAGAGAGGATTCAAAATTCTAGAAAAGGGAGGAGAGGATTCTCGTTTGTGTCTCCAGCATGAGGCTGTTGAGAGAGCGTCTCCGAGAGGTTGAGAGCAACCCTTATTGAGAGTGTTTCCACCATTGTTGTTGGTGAGGTTGAGTGTCTCCGGCTGAAGGCCGTTGAGAGTGATTGTAACTATTATTATTGAGAATAGTGGATTGTTCTGGACTAGGTCCCGTGGGTTTTCTTTTTGAAGGTTTTCTCCCACGTAAAGCTATTGTTGGTTGAGTCTGGTGACTCCCTAGTGTTTGTGGTTGGTTGAGGTGTTGCTCCCAACAGAGAAGGGGATTGTGTGTTTAATCCCATCAAAGTAAGACAGTCCAACCGAGATCCGAGTAGATAATAAGTCAGCAATCGAGTTAGTTAAGAACTCGGTCAATCACGAAAGGAGCAAGCATATCGACGTCAGATTCCATTTCATCCGAGATCAAGTAAAAGGAAAGAAGGTGGAGTTACTTCATGTGGCAAGCCGAGATCAAGTCGAAGATGTTTTCATGAAGCCATTACCGACATTGCTGCTGGAAAATTGTAAGAAGATGTTGGGGATGAAAGATGGAAGAAATATTTAAAGTTTATGGGGAGATTTTGTTGGATTAAACTTTAAAAATAATAAATTAGATATGTGAAGAGTCATGTCCCTAGGTGAAGAAGTTACTCATATGAAGAGTCATGTCCCTTGGTGAAGAAGTTACTCATGTGAAGAGTCATATCCCTTGGTGAAGAAGTTACTAATGTGAAGAGTCATGTCCCTAAGTGAAGAAGTTACTCAAGTGAAGAGTCATGTATTACTCATAAATAGCATCTCATGTAAAAGGTCAATGGGTGGCTTGGCAGACCATTATCTAAATACATCAGAAATATTCTACCAGAAAAATTATTGTGTATTTGTGTGAGTGTACCAGTGTGTGTGAGGACCTGTGATACCACACATAAAACTCTATCTAAAGATTATTTATAAAATGGAAATTTTGATGTGCACATTCAAAAAATGTCATGCAACAACCAAAGGCTAAAAGAATGCAGTGCTTGAAAAATGTATATCTATGTTCTTCGAACCTCGTCATTAAGTGTGCGGACATAAATAAATTTTTCTGAGTTTGCAATTAGACTAAAGAAATAGTTAATTCTTTTATATATAAAGCTTTTATTAGACTGAGATACATATGTCAGTGATGTTGAAGAGAAATAATCATTTAGAGAAACCTTGTGCGATGATCGAAGTTAGAGCTTGGTACACTGCTGGATGAAAGGCAGGGACCATTGGTAGGGTCTTAGGGATATGGCATCAAGTACGTGAGTATCCTAATGGTCGGGGTACTCACTAGCCCTACTTTAGCACCCTGATACCTTCTTAGCATCGCCAAGGTTGGTGTAGTGCATATACCTCTGTATTACGGCTATTATAACCTATAGGTGAAAGATGGTTCATAAGTCTCAGGATTGATAGTGATGATCCAGTATCGTGGGGTGGAGAGGTATACAGACTCTCAATCCCTTCCCTGTGGATGAGGATGACGTTCATCCGTGGGATATGGATACATATGACGTTGTGGGTGCGACTAGATAAACTTAGACTAAATATAATACTTGACTTAAGTTGGTTATATTTCATCTTTACTTGTATTTAGTTATTCCTATTAAGATGGTGGATATAGCAGTCCTGCTGCACATGTACGTGCAATATAGTCAGTTTGAAGTTAGGATGTGGCGTCCCAACTACTTTATTTTTGATTGTATGTATTGTCTGATTTTTGGTGTATCATGACTATTAATGGTACTTTGTATTTGTAATGGACTATATATGACCCTTGTGTATGAAATGCTATGTATGGATATTACTTTTTGTTATGATGTCGATGCTAAACTACCTATATGGTTTTGCAAGTTTTTCTTATGTTTTTATGTACTCAAATCAAACCTAAAAATTTACATGCATTTTCCCACATGTAGTGAATAATGAGCTCGTTAATTTTGTAAAAATAAACCAATGTGATCGGACGTCCCAATTACCTGCTACGGTTAGACTGGAACTTGATATTAAGATCTTGTTGCGTTGAGTATGTAATGCGCAAGTTACAATCACAAACATAATTTGGGAGCAAGTATCTGGATACAAAAGTACAGGCAAACAAGAAAATTTAAGATTAATCAAGCAATGACCTTAATTAATTATGAAGGTGAAGAGCAAAGGAGGAAGTGTAAAAGAATTACTTACCTTGGTATGCTTTTTCCGTCTAGTGCATCCTTGGCCGAAGAAGCAGTCTTAACATCAGAAAACTGAATCAAAGCCTGCCCAAATTATGAGAAATTATTAAATGGTGATTTGGGACCATGTAGTTCCTACCAATCTCTATATGTTATTAATTATGTTTCATAAATTAAAAAACATAGTTATGCGTTGCATGGAGATTTATTATCAGGAATCAAGACCGCATGATTAACCATGTATTATTCCTTGACAATAATACATATTGAAAGAAGCTCGGTTCACTAATTCACTAACCTGGAAACATGCATTCTTTTCAAATGTAGAGATTTTTTGAACAAAGCCAAACGCAGAAAAGACCTAGATAAAAAAATAAAGAATAAAGAAATGTATATAACCCAAATTAAAAAAGCATGCATTAAAATAAAGACAAAAACTTATACAACATACATTAAATGGTGTATAACCTCACATGCAAAAATCCAAATAAACTAGACTACTAAGTTGGACTTACCAAGTGGATGACATCAATGCTTACATCTCCAGCTTGGATGCCTTCCATGGTTACAATCAAGATATTTCTTTTAGTGAATTTGTTAACAACAAGTTCTGGTCTCTCAGAATATTGAACATAAATAGTTTTACCACGAAGTTGAACAGGATTTGAAGACAGATAATATGAAACCATTGAACTGGCTTCATTTATATCCTCCTGGTAAAGCATTTAAATTAACTTAGAACTGAAAAGAGAATCATTAGTTGAAAAATCACTAGGACCAAGTCCCAGATTTTATTACAAAGTATATATATGTGTGTGCACGGGGGAGAGCGGGGTGGGAGGGATCTGCATATATATATTTCCTAATTGAATTCACTTACATTAGTTGCCATATGCAAACTTCTAAAATTGTATCCATCCATTTAACTTCATTTATCTTTGCAAAATGCAAATCTAAAATTTTCCTTGCATTCCTTACAAAAATTTCTGCATCACTTTCCAAGCATCTTCGTTATCTAGTATCTAGTTCCAAATTCTTTTATTAAGACCAGACCAATGTGTTAGAATTTTCCTATAAATTCTTTTGGGCTGCAATCAATTGTGACCTTTTATTTTGCCAGAAATGGATGAATACTATGATTCATTTTATGATACTTAAGTCTAACTAATAATGTAATTAATTGTCAATGGGATTTGGACTCCAAATATTGATTTGTGTGGGAAATAATGTAGGCCTAACCACTATGTCCATGATGAGAGGTATCTCGCATTAATCAATAGTGTGGTTAGATCCCTTTTTTCTGTCACAACATATATAATTGCTCTCTAGGTTTATCCCATTATTGTTAGAAACATATATAATTGCTCTCTAGATTTCCAATTAGTTCATGTGGGCTGTAATTGATTGTAACTTTCTATTATGCCAAAAACAAACTAATATTATGATTCATTTCAAGATACTTAAGTTCAACTAGTAATGTGATTAATTTCTAATAGGATATGAACACCTAATATCGATCTCTGTCGGAAAATGGTGCAGGCCTAACCATTTAACACATGATGGGAGGTGGTTTGGATTAATAAATAAGATGATTAATTAAGTCTCCTTTGCCATCACAACATACAATTGCTGTCTAGGTTTGCCCCATTAATGAAAACCTATAACTTCAAGCGTGTGATTAGGTACAGCAAGACTTAGCTTCTTGTTTCGAAGGATTCATGCAATCTGGACCATTCCTAACAAATCTGAAACAAGTATTTGAATCGGTGTTCTAAATTCATTATTAAAAGACTTACATTGAGATTAGTTATTTACATTTGATATGACAGCTAATATTATAAGAATTTAGAATATCGATTTAAACACTTACTTGTTGAACACCAAATTAAATTTATTTAAATCAAGACTCGAGGCTTGCATTCACATTATCACACGCTCAAGATTCTAGGTTTTCAATGGAAACAACCTAGAGTGTAATTATATGTTCTGTGTCAAAGGAGACCTAGCAACACTATTTATTAACACTCACACAGTTAAACCATAGTTGAATCAATATTAAAAATGTAATAATAATAAATATATAATACAAAAAATAATATTAAATAAATATATATAAAACCATATCTTTATAACACAAAAAACTAACATAAAACATCATTTTTATAGGTTGCTAAGATTTAAAGTACAAACATAAAAGACCAAAGCAAACATATCTTAATTATTAGGTTTGTGTTTTAACAAAATAGGAGAATATCCATTAACAATAACAAATTTACATATAGAATAAAAAAGAAAATGACAAACTAATATAATATAAAATTATATAAATTAATAGAAATGACTAAATTATGCATTTTATAAGATAAAAAAATATAAACAATTGATAGAATAATTTGTTTTTATATGTAATGTACCCTTCTTAACTATTTTTATTTATCTCATACATATTTTAGATTAAATTTTTAAAAGATACTGGTTCATACCGATTTTCTGCACTTATTAATTATATCAGTTTTTACTAATTCTTGACCAATTCTGAAAGGAACCAACTTTTAGGAGATAAGAACTAGTAAAAACTGATAAAATAGTTTGTTATAAGACAACTATATATCAAGTTTAGTGTCATTCAAAGAATCAAACAACGGAGTATATAACAATACAATTCACAAATTTTAAAATCATGATATAAACAAACATATATGAGAAAGAGCGAAAGAGCTTACAAACTCAACAAAACCCTGGTTTCTACAGGGGCCAACACACGACATGAGGTTGACGACTTTACCAAAGGGACTACACAACTTTATGAGCTCCTCTTCAGAACACTGTTTTGGAAGGTTTCGGAAGTGCACCACCTTCGATGGCATAGTGAACTGCTTATCAGTCAGGGCAGACACTCCTTCATTGATTCTCAGGGAACAAGCCATATTGGAAAAGTGAATGAGCAGAGTGTAGGAAATGAGAGAAAATGTGAGGCAGATTCAACATAAATATTACTTTTTGGAAAACACCTATATAATATTATAAGGAAAAAAAAACTCTCTCCATAAATGTTATATTTAATACAAGTTTTATCATCATAAATATTATATTTAATACAAATTTTAGAAACATAAATTTTATATTTAATACATATTTTAGCATAATTAATGTCATTTATTATAAATTTTAGCATTATAAATGTTATATTTAATATTTTTTTAATCATGTTATTAGTACATAGTATCCTTCGACACCGATAACTAATCTCCTTAAAAAAAACTTGGTTGATCACATTTGATGAAATTCTTCCCTCCAAATCACATTTTTTTAATTAACAGGACTCAAAACCGAGATCATGTTTAAGGGGAACTAGTTTAATACCCTCATACCAACGATTTATTGGTAATGTTATATTTAACATAAATTTTAATTAGTATCATAAAAATTCTAAGGAACCAACATCTTTTTCTCTAATTTTTCTTTGTTACTGTCACCCTTCAGATGCGTTACTATAAATTTTGATATGTAACAAAAAAATTACATCTTTTTAAAGAAAATAAATAAATGTTTTATTTAATGCAAATTTTATGATCATAAATATTATATTTAATAAAATTTTCAGTACCATAAATTTTATATTTAATTCATGTTTTTTATCAAAATAAATGTAATTTATTATAAATTTTAACATCATAAATGTTATATTAATACAAATCTTTATTTTTATTGGAAATAACATAATTAATAATTAATTAATAAGGAGAGATCAAATTACATTAGTGTATTTTTGACAACTATTACATCATTTTTATAACTTGATATAAAATGTGGTTTTTATTAATTCAACTGTTGAATTATATATACATATTACGAAGATTATCTGTATTAAATTTGGTCAAAATTGAATACCAAGAATGTAATCAAATGATCC
>PYAF01002150.1:159297-208495 GCA_007407185.1 Glycine tomentella | reverse complement strand
AAATAAATATTAAAAACGTTTATGCCTAATGTATTTATAAGAAAAAATTAAAAGCTGAATATTTTTATCAAATAATTATTTTATTCAAAAATTTTAAAATAAATTATACAGTGTACATATTTTAAAAATTACCGTATTTGAATAAATTTTGATCTTTGCAATTCTGTGAACATTTGCATAAATAAAGGATATCGTATAATGTCATATAAAATGAGAGTGAGATAAGATAACTCTTTAGCATTCATGTTAAAAATATGTATATCAAACGAATTTTCAGCAACATAATTAAACAAGTGATGAAACTAATAAAATTTTGATATTCCGAATCCACCATATCAAAATAGTAGATTATCCTATAGATTCATAAATTTATATTTTCTATATAATACTATTTTTGTTCCTATATATAATAAAAATGCTTTATTCATCAAGACCAATTAGTTAAACTAGTTCATTTGATAAATATTAGTACTGACATAAATTTAAATCATATTCCAAAAGTACCAATAGAATTAATTCATTTAAGTGGTAATTAGATATAAAGACATTATTCATAACTTAAGTAATATTTTTTTCAACTTATGAGTATGTCATATTTTTAATAGTTGAATAAATGCATTTACTTGCACAGTAAGTGAGTAATATCTCATTAATAGATTTCACAATAAAATAGTGATAAAAAATAAACTTATCCATTAATAATTTAAAAGTAGTCATATATGTTTCTTATAATTAGAAAAAAAAAATATATTATATTTATCATTTTATATATTATAATATTTAATGGACAAAAAGGGGGTCAATAGGTTAAACTCTATGTAACACCTTAAATTATTTTTCTGAAATTTTGCTTCAAAATTATTTAAGTAAAAAATAATGTGAAATACGTGTCATTAACTTTTAATTTATGTTTCTAAGTTGGCAAAATATTTCACCCATTTTTTTTTGTTTTATAAATAAGATAAAATAAAGTAAAATAGTGAATTAAGTTGCTTGGAAAGTGTTAAGTTTTTATGTCACAATTAAATTTGTAAATAAATCAACACAAATTTATACTACAAAACCTTTGTACACAAATAAAACAAATAAATAGTATCACGGTAGAAGAAATTTGGATACTGGCGAAAGTAGTAGTGAAACAATCAATATACACCTGCTACATAAAAAAAAATACATTTACACTAAAGATCCCGTCCCTCAAAATACATCAAAATATAAAAAGAGATCCTAGGATTAGAGTAGATCACCACTCGACTAAAAGTATTGAACTACGCCTAAGGTATACACATAGGAAGGTAGTCAATACTACTCCTCAGATGAAGGCTCTAAGTCTCATAGAAGCTCGTGATACTTTTCTTTTCCTCAGGCATCATATCAGTGTGATCTCCTCGATCCTCAGTGACCTGCACATGGGGTACTAACTTGAATCTCCAACTCAGGACATTACTTCTCGCACTAAACCTCATTAGGGTCACTATGAATTTTTTAGCATTGTGATACACTTCCATGACCAGATAAAAATTGATGTCTTCAAACCACTCGATTTATCGACAAGACATAAATCCACAAGGAATCTAGCAGTACCGAGAGTGATCGATGGTGATGGGAGTAGCATTTGAAAATGATAGGAATACTTCAATACAACCAAGAGGGGGGTAAATTGGTTGAACCTTGATATTTAAAAATTTATAATCAAAGTTTCCAGAGGATCTTTATCACTTTAAAAATTATTTTGAAACCAAGAATCTTATATTCAATCAAATTCCTCTGTCAAGAAAATCAATAGACAACTGAAATCTTTCTGTGCAAATAATTTGATTCACAAACCAAGGCAATAAAGAGATGAAGAGAATAGAATAAAGATCAGCCACAATTTTTATACTGGTTCACTTCAAACACTATGAAGCTACATCCAGTTCTTCCACTCAACACTAGAATGGAGTTCCACTATTGCAAATTAATGTTCTTACAATATATTACAAGCCTCTCTTTATCAATCCTAAATAAAGTTCAGAGATCTAAAACACTATTAGATTCTTAGAGACCAACCCTACTGAGAACACTACTCAGCAACCCCTAGAGAAACACTATCTCTAGTTACCATGCAAGAAACCCATTTACAATAAGCCAATCTTTACAGAAATCAAATAACAGATTTACAACCACAAAGAATAAGGAACGAATTCACCTGATAATCCAATAAACAAAATGCATATGTATGATTCACCAGGTTGAAAGAAAGAATAACAGATTCAATGCATCCATTTCCTTACTCCTTAAAACTCAATGATGCTTCACTCGTCAAATCAAAAACCCATATGAATTTTGGTGAAGCTAAGACGTTTTTGAACTCAGAAAACTCACTAATGAAAGCTCATGAATGTTTGTGATTGCCCAGAATACGAATTGTTGAACTCTTTAAAATCACAGAGCAATGGGTTCTATTTATAACAGCTTTTTAACTGAAAATAATCGATTAAACACGCTCCTGTAATCGATTATTTAGCATATGTAATCGATTATTTCAAGAAAGTAATCGATTAAAGTGTTTCTGATATGTTCTGGGTTTGAGCTATGAACATTATAATCGATTATCCCGTCACATAATCGATTAAGATAGGAACTCATGATTTTCCAAATACACTAAGTAATCGATTACTGTTTTTGGTAATCGATTAATTTAGCAAAACATGTTAGCCATAGGCATGATATGTAATCGATTACGAGCTTCTGTAATCAATTAAGACAGAAAGACCAATATCTTAATTTTAGCATAGGTAATCGATTAATTCGATATGTAATCGATTACAATGTTCTTAATTTGTTTTCCAGAAGGCACGAAGAACAAAAAAATCGATGCCAACATATCTGTAATCGATTAAAACAGGAAAACTTCATTTTTCCAAAAACTTGATTTTAATCTGCCTAATTTATTAAATGCTTTTGCATTAGCCTTCAATCTAACAATCCTAAATGAATGATATGATGATATGAACACTGGATTATCAGATACCACATCTTTCTTTTTACAAGAATCAAATTGATCTTCAAGCTTCCATGGCACTTTTGAAATGAGGCATGTTGAAAGCACAAAACTCCAAAGCTTGATTCCTTGTCCAATCTTCTCATGACTCCTCTTGAATCAACAACATTGGTATATCTACCGGCACCATGTGCACCATATGTGTCATGTGTAAAGTGACATACATGTATCTCAATAGGCCACTCTATTTTTGTCTTCCTACTACACCAAGCTCACTGAGGGCACGACTCCCTCGACATCTCCTAAATTTGAAAGTTGTTGGTTGTAGGAGTGAGTCCTCCGCTCCTCAAACACCATGAACAACAAACAAACAACAATCAAAACCATAGTGTACAATCTACGTAACCATTGTGTATGGTTGTATAAGCAAACAACACTTTCACATCCTAAGCGCATAACTATTCCACTTGTTTCACAATAGGGCCCAACCATTGCCACCAAGCCTCCCAGGTCACGATGGTCTTACACTTTTATATGGATGACAGTCAAGAGTGTTCGTCACATACAGATACAATGTACTTCAATCCCCAACCCTCAACTCAAAAAGCATAGTCTCAATGTCAATTAGGAATAGCAAAGTAAGACATGTGAGCTCCTTGCGCCAAATTGAGTGCACCAAATGTCGAGTAGTCACCACTCGCTAATTTCCCTAGGTCCCATGAACCTCTCTGCTCACTGCACTCTAGTGTATCTATGTCCATCATTCACTTTCTTAACGCAACCTCACCATTCATAGATGGCATAAAAATTTTGGTTCCTTACTCTTCCTTTTGTACTCTTACTCTTGTTGTTGCGTCGTGTGCTTAGCCCTCAAGCCACGTATGACAAACATATTCAAACATTCACACAACAAGAAATAGAGGCAATGATCAAGCATACGTTCTATCCTCAAGAAATCAATCTCAATCTCTCAAGTAATAAAAAGAACACATAACACGTCGATTAACAAACAGCGTAACAACTAAACATACAACCAAACAATATCTATATCAAATAATTTTCTTATTGTCGAACACCCATCAACCCAAAGCATGTACAGAAAAGATAATCAACATATATTTCAAAATACAAATTTTACACCTCACAGATAGAATTTGTCGGAGTTCACACTCTCACTATCTTATTCATATTTAGTGGTTATCCTAGGGTTATAAACCATAATAAAATGCACATGCCACATATAAATAGCATCGGAGTTCACACTCATGGTTTTAGTCATATTCAGAACAACCACTATTCGTAATTACAGGTCTAGCATGCTCAATCATGTCATTCAGAAATGCAAAATACAAAGAGCTCAATTCTAACAATTTTATTCGTCTAAATCTTTTGTCATGTAATTTTTCCAGAAATTAATTTTAACACTTATTACTACTTCCCTAAGGTTTTTCCATCTTCTAAATCCTTGAGCTTAAAATTACTGATTTAAATAATCTAATACTAGAAATTCCCCTGCTGTCCAAATTCACCAAATTTTGTTCCTAAACTTTATTCGGATTTTCTAGGTTCTCTAAAAATCGATTTTTCCTAAACCTTATGTTTTACCCTACATTTTCATACCTAAAAAATCATTTTTTAGGCTAAATATTAAAGAAGAACATTCCACACAGCAGCACTAACCAGTTCAATTTCATGCTAAATTTATGGCTTCTTAAGTGTCTCCTTAACTTGTCTTACTCATAACTTTCTCTAGAAAATTCTGTTTTAGACAAACCTTATGTTTAACCCTAGGTTTTAATACCTGAGAACTAATTTTTGGCATCAAAGTCTTAAGAAACACAATTCAGCATACAGATCCAGAATAGGGTATCAATATGAAATTTTCAAGACAACAACATATTCAAGGAAGTTAAACAAACGTATATGGTTCAAAAGTTGGAAAGACTCCCCTTACCTTGATGATGCGCCACGGAATTTATAAATAATAATGACGGAGTTTAGATTCAAGTTTCCAATCTCCAAGAGTGCAAAAATAAGATTTTGAAACTACAAGTTAGAATAAAGCAAGAAAATGAAGTGAAAATCAATCTTAGAATCGAAAATGATGGTCATTTATCTAAGCTTGATGGAAGAAGGGTTCAAGAACACTTGGAAAAGATTGGAAGAATAATGGAAATGGTGTCTCCTTCCTTCATGACCAGCTCATGAAAGAAAGGAAGAATGACCAAGTTTTGTGAGCTTTTGGAGTTTAAATTAAACTTGTACAAGAAGCTTAGAGCATGGTCCATTGGATTCTCGTGTCGGATTTAGTTAATGACAAAATTTTACACATTGAATGACCTTGATCAGCTATGTGTAGCCGTATCATCGAATACCAAATGTGGTGTACTTCACTTTTTAAATTTTTACTCAAAAAGATCAAGGTAGAGTTTTGCCAAAAATGAGTATTTTTGATTTATACCAAAACTAGTAAATTCTATCCTAAATGCCTTGATTATTGTGTTAACCCAAGGATTACGCATAACCAAAGTAAACCTCAAACAAAGATCACTCTCACAAAAAGTTAAATTACACTGCCACTCAGTATGCAGTGCAATCTTGTCATGAATGGAATTTTCATTCAAAAAGTTTTCATATCTCTACCAGTTAAGCTAAATAAATTATTTATACTAAAACAATATATACAGTATGAAAATTATATACTTAAGATTATACAAAGAATAAATTAAATCACACTAGCACATAATTAATTACTCAGGACAAATTTCCACTATCTAGCCTATCACAATATAGGAAAATAAAATAAGAAAGAAATTTCAGGGTATTACACTCTATTTCTTACATTTTACCAAGTGAAATTGAACTCAGAGATCCCTTAAGCAAAATATCGAGATTTCACTAAAAATTAGTTATCAACACAATCAATTAAGAGTTCACCCAAATCACATAGTGACCAAAAAAAATATTTAAATTTACACTTTCTTGTATCATGTTGTGTCTCAATAATGAATGCATCTAAATATGTAAGTAATATTTATTAATTTATTATTGTATGAATTTAAATATTTATCTTCTTATCATCATCTATTAATGATGAACATAGCATTCTTTCGTATTATATATTTAGTTTATAACATAGTTTTTCCTCTAATTTTTTTAAATATGGTTATTTAATATTTTTCAATTTATCATTGTTAGGAAATTATTTAACACATGATAAGCTTAAATAATATGATTTTAGTCTCTCTTTCTCAAATTTAGGATAAGTTTATTTTTGTCCTTCATATACAAACAGATCAAACAGACTCTTAATTAGTATTTATTATATTAATTATTATATATTATTATTATATATATATATATTTAAATTTATAAAATAATATGAACATATAAATGAAATAATAATAATAATAATAATAATAATAATAATAATAATAATCTTGCAAAACATGACATTTTTCTTATAGTATTATTATATATTTTTAATTTATAAAATAATATGAACATATAACTAAAATTAAAACAATAACAATGAAGAAAACCAATAGTTCAAACTGTAATATGGATACTGAAGATGGGATTATGAATCAATCCAAGACTCCTGAGCCAGTTGAGGCCACATCTCAATAATTGCTAATGAATATTATTGCATGGAATTGTAGAGGAGCATGTTCTCAAGGTTTCACTCCTTTAGTTAAGGATTTGAGCAAGAATCATGAAGCATCTCTTATGTTTCTGTATGAAATGCATGCTTCTCTTGAAGCCACGAAACGTATTATCCCTAAATTGGGATTTGATAGTTCCTTTGTTCAAGATACACAAGGATTATTCAGGGTGGATTTGGTGTCTGTGGAAATCCACTAATTTTAGAGTTGAGATTCTTCATAGCGACCACCAATTTGTCAACTTCAGGGTAGGGTGGAGGAACCAAGCGAAGTGGTTGCTTACTGCTGTGTATAGAAGTCCTAGAATTCAACAGTGTAAATCCATATGGGAAGCTATTTCTTATATTGCAGAATCATCCCATGGCCTCTGGGCAATTGTTGGAGATTTCAACACTGTTCTACGTCACCATGATAGATGTGGAGGAACTCGAACCCTTCTTGGCAAAGTGCAGTGGACTTCTAACATTTTTTAGATGATAATGATTTAATAGATGTGACCATTCAATGTCCGACCTTCACTTGGCAACGAGGCGATCTATCTGAACGTCTTGATATGTTTATAATTAATGTTGAATAGCGCCTTCGTTTTCAAAACACTCTTGACCTCCATTTACCGTTTTATAAATCAGACCATAGGCCCCTTCTCCTCAACATGACATATAAGAGTAGTGATAATAAAGGGTGTCATCCTTTCCGCTTTATGCGTCTAGGATGACACCCAAATTTTCCTCATTTCTTATCAAAAGCATTGCATAGTCATATAGGGTGGAATACTCGTATTAAGAATCTCCAAGAAGATCTTCGTAAATGGAACCAAGATATTTTTGGCAATATTTTCATACGCAAGCGGCACCTCATGCGCACTCTTGATACTTGATCCAGGAAATTGGGGATGGCTAATGACCCTGCCCTAGAGGAAAGACAGTAGGCGTCGTCAGTGGCGAATCTAGGACCTTGGGTTAGTGGGACAATTGAGAATAGTGGGTTCAAATATATAAAATTAAAGAGTATAAAATATGAAAATATAAAAACATGAGAGTAGTGGGTTCAAATATATAAAATTGGGGAGCAAAATATAAAATATTAGATAATTATATGTAATTTTTTAAAGTGAGGGGGTGCATGTGCACATCGTCACTAAAGAGTGCCTTTGCCACTAGGCGTCGTGGCAAGAGTATCAGAAGGTTCTTCGTCAGGAGGAGGTCTTGTGGTATTAAAAATCTCGTACCAAATGGCTTTCTTTTGGTGATAGAAATACTCGGTACTTTCTTGGGGTTACCTAGATTAAGAGGAGGAAAAATACTTTTGAAGCAATTCAAGATGCTAATGGGAATTGGGTAGCAAATTCTGAAGAACTGGAAAGGTTAGTAATTGACTTTGCTGGTCTTTTTAAAGAAGATTCTTAAAATGTGTCACTTTGCGTTTAAGGAACCTTTCCCAAGTTACCTCATTATAAATTGAATTATTTCAAAGAGAATGTAAGTGATGAGGATATTCGCAAAGCAATTTTCTCCGTAGGCAATTTTAAAGCATCGAGTGTTAGCTTGTATGCAAGCTATTTTTATAAAAGGCAATGGGAAATTGTGGGAAAGAATTTATGTGAAATGATTATAAGTATGTTTCGGGATCCAACCAGAATTGTAGATATAAATGAAACTCTCATCTCTTAGATCCCCAAAGTTGAGCCAAAGCTTAGCATGAAATATTTCAGGCCTATAAGCCTTTGTAATGTCTCTTACAAGAAAATTAAAATAGTGTTTTCCTTTACTTGGATGCATCTTTGGATGTAATTGGCTTCTAATATTCATATCAACAAGATCATAACGTGCCTTATCATTGTCCTTTGACTTACCTTCTAATTGTAACAACGTCCCAATAATGTTATCACACACATTCTTTTCTATATGCATAACATCAAGATTATGACGAAGCACACTATGTTGCCAATAAGGTAATGTGAACAAAATACTTCTCTTTTTCCATGGTGACCAATCCCCAACTCCATGATATTCCATCTGTCTCAAAGCAAAAGCTCCACTAGGTAGATCAGGTGGAGCTCTAAACTCCTGAGTTCCATCAAAATCTCTTTTATTATATCTCCACTTATGATCGGGCTCTAACCAACGACAATGACACATAGCAAAACTTTCTACCATAACGCAACCACTTTGAGCCAATATCAAAACCACAACATGGACAATCATATTGACCTCTAGTGCTCCAACCAGACAAATTGGCATAAGCAGGAAAATCATTAATAGTCCACATAATTGCACCACGCATTTGAAATGACTCTTTTTTACATGCATCAAATGTTTTTACCCCAATTTCCCATAATTCCTTTAATTCATTCTTCCACAAGAGGCTGCATATAAACGTCAAGGTTCATACCTGGACCTTCTGGACCAAGAATAAGCAATGAAAGTATAAAATTAGGTTGCTTCATACACATCCATGGAGGAAGATTGTATAGAATCAAGATAACAGGCCAAGTCCTATGGGAAATTGTCATAGTTTTGAAAGGATTAAAGCCATCAGAAGCCAAACCTAATCGAACATTACATGCTTCCCTTCGACCATCCTCATGCCATGTCATAGAACAAGCTATATTTTATGATACAAAAAGTCTTTGCAGTCTAGATATAAGAGGGAACCAACGAAGAATCTTTGTTGATATCTTTTTTCTACATTCAACATCATCAGAGTTGCATTTCCATCTTGACAAATTGCATTTGGGGCAAATTTCGGCATCAGCCAAATCCTTCCTATACAATATGCATTCTTTAGGACAAACATGAATTTTTTCATATGATAGACCTAACCTTGAAATAATATTCTTTGTATCATAAAATGATTTAGGCAAAGTATTTTCTTCTGATAATGCATCACTTAACAACTCTAACAACATCGAAAAAATTTTGTCAATCCATCCATTTAGACACTTTAAGTGATACAAATGTACAAGGAATGACAATTTTGTAAACTTCTTACAACCCGGATAAAGACTTTGCTCTGCCTCTCTTAACAACTGATAGAACTTATCTGAATTATTATTGTTTTCAGATTGCTGAACACTAGGCCCATTCATAAATGCTTCAAAATCTCCAGCCTCTGTATTTATATCTGTATCATCACTCTCATTAGTTGCATGCATTGTGAATGCATCATGAACCAATGTATCCATATCATGATCAAACTCCCCTTCTACTTGAGATGTACCCAAAGAACTAGATGGACCAACTTGTTCACCATGAAAGATCTAAGTAACATATCCTTTTAGAAACCCATTACTAATGATGTGCTCATAAACATCAATCCGAGAGTGCCACTTGCAATTAACACATTTGGTACAAGGGCATAATATTTTTCCATCCTTGGACGATTTTGCAAATGCAAATTCAAGAAAATTTAAAGCCCCTCTAATATACTTTTCTTTATTAAGAGAGTTGTAATCTATCCCACTCTTATCCATTTGATAAAATAAACTGAAAAAGTATAATGAAATAGACATAATAAATCAATGCTTAGTATAACTAAAATATTCATGGATAAATCAATCATAGACTTGAGATATATTATCTAGTTTAAACATGTAAATAGACTCGAGTAACCTTCCTATTGTAATATTCTATATGAATAAAGTACTAAAGTTAGAGAATGTCTTAGAGGCTAGTGATAGATTATTGCCAATGACTGCATGTAAGTGATGCTAATTGTACCTTCACAGAAGTACTAAAGTAATGTCCTCCTTTTTGGTATGTTGAAGACTCCTCATCCTTCTTAGGGGAGATCCTTATCTGGTGATAGAAGGATTAGATACCTGTAAAAGAATTTTGATGTTGAAGTCAAAAGGGATAGATAATAGTCAATGATCTTTAAACAGAACATGTTAGTTAGATTTAACCCTTTTCTCACAATTGCCACCTTCATGACACATTTGTCAAAAACTGCCCCAAGTTTTTCAACAACTATTTTTCTCTTTCTTCAATTGTCAAAAGAAGCAGAAAACCTATTTGCACGCACTAAGAAGAAACCAAAAACACACACCTCTAATCATCCTTTGATAGGTTCTTTCAGGACCATTTCTTCAATTCCAATGTACACATATTGTTGAGTTAAGCATGTCTGGCAACAAGGTGAAGGGCATTTTTTTAAAAAAGCCAAAATATTTCGAGGTTTCATTAATATAGGCGGAATAGAGAGAACAATATTTCCTATAGAAGCGCCTTGTAATGTATGGCTTAGGTAAAGGGTGGATAAGAAAAGGATATTTAGGCTAAAAATAAGAGAAAAGAGGGGCAATGGGGAGTAAGCCAACAAGTAAAAAGAGAGGTAGAAACAAAGAATTTACAGGGATGAAAATGAATCACAACAACTTTTATTGCATTTTTTTTTCTTTTCTTTGCTTGTACTTCTTTTTCTTTGTTTATACAAGTTTTTTCTTTGAACTTTTGTTTTTTAAACTCTTTCTTTTCTTTTCTTTTCTTTCCAAATCAAAACAAAATAAAAATTACCCTACACTTGTTTGAAACCCACTCCCAAAACAATTCAAAAGCCCATTTTCTCCCTAAAGCTAGGATAACGTGGTTTTCCATTTTTTTTAGTTTGTAATGAGCTACTCAAGAAAGAAAAAGTTAAAGGCTCAAAAAGGGTGACAATGGATATCGATGCAAGGACAGGTTTATTTAGCTAGTGGATATAAAAGAAAGAAGGCCTAAATCATCTCAATCAAAGCATGTGCAACAAGGAATGTCAAAAAAGGCAAGATAAAACATAGAGTAATCTAGCACAAGGGTGAAATCACACATGAAAGAACATGAAGGAAATAATATGATTCATCCACAAAGGCCCAAAAACTCACAAGGCATAATTCTATCACACATGATCCATCTTAAATTCTATTTCTCAAGCCTACTTATCATTTCAACAATTGCAACAATGATTCACATCAAGCATGAAACCTCTCAATCCAACAAAAATTGGTATATTTCACGCAATTTATACAAGTTAGAAATCCTATAAAAAACATGAAAAAGTGTCTAAATTCTTATTTTTATTTTCTGAATGTAAAAACAGAATAACAACAAAACAAAACAAATATTGCAAAATAATAACAGAAACAACAACAAAAATAGACAAAAACAGCAAACAGAAACAGAACACAGACAGACAAAACAAAAAATAGATAGAAACAACAAATAAAACGTAAAATAGAAAATAGATAGAAACAAAAAACAAACAGAAAACAGCAAACAAAAACAGATAAATAGAAATGTAAATAGATTTTGTAATCCTTCACCCCACACCTGAAATGCACATTGTCCTCAATGTGAGCATGCAATGAAATGCAAACAAAGAGACAACAAATAAAAGAAGGGAAAAGGCAACTCCCCAAATGTCATTCAAGTCACATCACATAAAATTGGCAAGACCAAAGAGAGGTCTGCCACAAGTTCCTCCTCTACTTGAGGGCTCTCATGAAATAACTTGAGTTGGTGACCATTTACTTTGAAGACCTTGCCGGTAACTTCATTTTTAATCTCAACTACACCATGGGGGAAAACATTAGTAATAACAAAAGGTTCATCCCATCTAGATCAAAGTTTACCGAAAATAAGCTTGAGACGAGAGTTAAGCAAGAGCACTTTTTGGCCAATATGGAACTTCTTCCTAAGAATCCTAGAGTCATGAAATTTCTTCACTTTCTCCTTGTAAATCTTGGAGTTCTCATATGCTTCTAAGCGGATCTCTTCAAGTTCTTTCAATTGAAGCTTCCTTTCCATACCCACTTCATCAAATGTCATGTTACAACTCTTCACCGCTCAATAAACACGGTGTTCAATCTTCACCGAAAGTTGGCATGTCTTACCAAAAATCACCCTGTAGGGAGACATCCTCAAAGGTGTTCGGTAGGCGGTCTTGTGAGCCCATAAAGCATCTTCAAGTAGTTTGCTCTAATCCTTCCTGTTAGGTTGCACTACCTTCTGTAACACTTGCTTGATCTCTCTGTTAAAACCTCTGCTTGCCCATTAGTTTGGGGATGATAAGTTGTAGCAACTCTATGCACAACCTCATACTTCTGAAGCAAGGATGTCAATGCCTATTATAGAAATGGCTCCCCTGGTCACTTATAATGGCTCTAGGCGCACCAAACCTGCAAAAAATGTTGGATCTCACAAAATCCATAAGTTTAGAATCATTAGTTCTGGTGGCCTTAGCTTCAACCCATCCAGAAACACAATCAACAGCAAGCAAAATATATGAAAAACCATGAGAAATAGGAAATGGACCCATAAAATCAATACCCCACACATAAAAAATCTCACAAAAAATAATGGGCTGCTGAAGCATCTCATGCCTATGTGTAATGGTTCATCCTACTCTCTGACACTACTCACAAGTGGTGGTAAAGTGATAAGCATCTCTAAACAAGGTGGGCCAATAGAACCCACAGTCCAACACCCTCCTAGCGGTCCACTAAGGACCAAAATGATCATCGGTAGGTGTGCCATGACAGAACCGAAGAATAGACTGAATCTAATGATCTGGCACACACCTACGGATCATTTGGTCACTACCAAACCTCCACAAGTAAGGATCATCGCACACATAATATTTAGCATCACTCTTAAGTTTATCTATTTGAGACTTAGATGCATGAGGTGGGACAATAGATGCAACAATAAAATTCACAATGTCAGCAAACCAAGGTGTAACATGTAATGAATGCAAATGCATCAAATGCTCATCAGGGAAATTATAACTATTAAGAAAGGACTCAACAAGTCACTCAATCCTCCTCAAATGATTAGCAACCAAGTTTTCTGCCCCACTTCTTTCCTTAATCTCAATGTCAAACTCCTAAAGAAGAAGCATCCACGTGACCAATATAGTTTTAGCATCAAGCTTCTTCAACGGGTACTTCAAAGTTGCATGGTCAGTAAAGACAGTAATATGGGAGCAAAGAAAATAAGATCTGAATTTATCTAAAGCAAAAACAATAGCCAAAAGCTCCTTTTCAATGGTGGTGTAGTTAATTTGGGCTACATCCAACGTGGGTGAAGCATAAGCAATGACATGGGATAGTTTATCAACCCTTTATGACAACATAGCCCTAAGTGCATAATTAGAGGCATCACACATAAGCTCGAAGGGAAGCTCCTAATCTGGTGGCTTCATGATGGGAAAGGTAGTAAAATTCTTCCTCAATCTCTCAAATGCCTTTTTGCAAGGTTGATCAAACATAAAGTATATATCCTTTTGGAGAAGCTTGGACAATGGCAGTGCAATCTTGTTGAAATCCTGGATGAATCTCCTTTAAAAACTTGCATGTCCAAGAAAAGAACGCACTTCCTGCACAAAAGTGGGGTAAGGTAAAGAAGTAATGACATCAATCTTAGCCTTATCGACCTCAAGACCTCTACTAGAGACCAAATGCCCTAAGACTATACCTTCATGTACCATAAAATGGCATTTCTCAAAGTTAAGAACAAGGTTAGTCCCAATACATCGGTCAAAAACTCTAGAGAGACTATCCAAACATGCATCAAAAGAATAACCATAAACAGTGAAGTCATCCATAAACACCTCCATGCAACTCTCTAATAAATCAGAAAAGATACTCACCATGCACCATTGGAAGGTGTCAGGTGCATTGCATAGGCCAAAAGGCATCCTGGTGTAGGCAAATGTGTCAAATGGACAGGTGAATGTGGTTTTGTGTTGGTCCACCGGTGCAATATGAATCTGCATGTATCCTGGAAAACCATCAAGAAAGCAATAATGTGATTTACCTGCCAACCTCTCTAGAACTTGGTCAATGAAGGGGAGAGGGAAATGGTCCTTACGAGTCACCTGGTTAGGTCTCCTGAAGTCAATGCAAACTCGCAAACTATTGGCTACTCTAGTCAGAATCAACTCATTATCCTAGTTTTTCACAACCGTGATACAGGACTTCTTAGGGACCACTTGGATAGGTGAAACCCAAGTGCTATCTGAAATGGGATATATGATCCCTGCAGCTAGTAACTTCATCACTTCCTTCTTCACCACATCAAGAATAGTGGGATTCAGCCTCCTTTGTGGCTGCCTCACCGGCCTAGAATCATCCTCCAAGAGTATTTGATGCATGCAAATGGAAGGATTTATTTCAGGAAGGTCAGCAAGTGCCCATCCAATGGCCTTTTTGTGGCCTCTCAAAATATGCAGTAACTTCTCTTCATGCTCAAGTGACAGGCTGCTAAATATGATGATTGGAAGCTTTTGAGCATCATCTAAATATGCATATTTAAGGTGCTTAGGTGGTGACTTCATCTCCAAGAAAAGTGGCTGAATGGTAGAAGGCAAGGAAAGGTTGGTGGCTGATGAAAGGGAATTAATCTAATCAGCATCTGTACTTGTATCTGCAACACAATTAGAGTGAAGTGCAAAGGAAATCTCCGCACAAATACTACACACAACAGCAGAATCATCACAAGTACAACCAAGATAAAAATAATAAAAAATCATCAGAAAGTAAATCAGAAATATCTACACTAGCTACTGCAACATCAATGATATCAACAAAGAAAACAGAATGCTCCTCTATAGGATGTCTTATGACCTCAAAAATGTTAATCCAAACAACATCATCACCAAACTCCATGGAAAGAGTTTCTACATAAATATCAATTTTGGTTCTGGTTATCATCAAGAATGGTCTCCCTAGGATCAGTGTGGAACCATGGCTGGAAGACTCATTCTCCATATCCAGAATGTAAAAATCTGCAGGAAAAATCAAATAATTAACTCGCACCAGCACATCTTCAATAACTCCAAGTGGAAGCGCAACACTTATGTTGGCTATGTAAATGACAACACCAGTGGGTTTCAAATCACCAAGATGTAGTGATCTGTAAACTAATATGGGCATGACATTAATTGAGGCTCCAAGGTCAAGCATGGCATCTGCAAAAGTACAATCTCCAATGGTGCAAGGGACAGTGAAAGTGTCAAGATCCTTGCACTTCTGTAGCAAGGTGGATGGAGAAATGGCATCAACAGTTTTGCCTTGTATAAATGCAAAAACCTTTATGCCCATCTTCACTTGCTCATTTTCCTTCAGCTTCCTCTTGTGTGTGCATAAATCCTCCAAGAACTTTGCATATTTTGGATATGTTTGATGGCATCCAAGAAGGGAATGTTGACTTTCACCCTCCTGAAAGTCTTAAGCAGATCAAAATCAAGCTCCACTTTCTTTGCAGAAATAGATCTAGAAGGAAAAGGTAGAGGAATCTGTTTTGTTGCACAATCTGTTTTGGCACCATCATCAATTTTTTACCAACATCAATTTTAGCACTTGGCAACATCAATTTTGCCAGAACCTTGCTGCTGAACTGGTTGATAGTTGTAGCTAACTGTCCAATCTAAGTCTGCAGGTCTTGGATGGTGGCGTTGAATTCTGTTGAAACTGAATGTTGCTGGTTGCCATTTGCTTTATCAAGTCCTCAAAAGAAGGTCCAGAATTGGTCTGCAGAGGTTGTCCAGGTGTAGGTGCGGGCTGTTGGAATTGTGCTTGTTGTTTGAACGGGGGAGCTTGGTATTTGTTGGTGGAGGTTGATATTGCTGCTGTTGAGGTCTAAATGGTTGCTGGTGTGTCATCTGCTATTGTTGTTGTGGACCAGGACCATACCTCAAATTCAGATGATCACTCCAACCAGGATTATAAGTGTTGGAGCAAAGATTATACTGTTGTTGAGGTCTGAATGGTTGTCCAGGTTGTATGGCAGAAATGTCAACAGCTTGTTCTATTTTTTGGAGAGTGGGACATGCATCTGTTGGATGATCAGGTGCACAACAGATACCACACAGCCTTGGTTGATTGGCTACCATCACATTCTGTTCACTACTACAAATGTGTGAAATAACGACGCACATACGACGACGGTTATCATAAAATCGTTTTAGATTAAAACACGGTGGCAAACTTGTAAATAAGTTGGGTGGAACGAAGACGGTTGTTCTGGAACCGTCTTCGAATTGGGTCAACAAAGACGGTCATTTATGAAACCGTCGTCGTATGCCTTGTACCAAAAAAAAAATTGGCATTATTGTAATTAAATCCAATTCATAATACCTAATTTCAGAGTACAAGTTGGGTTGTGCTACCAACTCGCACTTTGCTACTCTCGCACTCGGTACTCCACTCTCTTCAGTGCTTCACGCCCAAAGGTCACTCTCGCACCGTCGTCGAACTTCTCGCACAATTGTGCAACTGTGGTCGTGCTCATTGGCATTGTGTAACTTCAACTTCTTTGCGTTTGGGAAGGGGTTGACAGCATTTGGACAACGGAAACCAGGTTTGCTTTCCTACACAATTTCCTGCAATTTAAGTGGTATTAAACAACCCATTTGAATATTGCGTAACAACCCCATTAAAAGAATGAAGAAAAGGCAACACCTTTAGGGTTGTGCACAAAATTGGGACAATATTTGAATAATGTAGTTACTGCTATGATGTTGAAGAAAAGACAACACCTTTAGGGTTCTGCAGATTTTGGTTATGGATGCTGATTCAGTGAAGGAATGCCTTTTCCATTTTCTGCAAGTATTCTTAAATGGTTGTGTTGTGTTTGAGGCAGAAAGCACTTAATGCATTGCATTTTACTCACAAAAATGCATATGTAAGGTTTTATTTAAAAATATAAAACTTGAGGTTAAACATTGTTTCATTTTCTTATTTGTATATACTTATCATGGTACTACATTATTTTTCATTTGTTTCATTTTAGATTACATTATTAAAATCATAGTTTATTTGCAGGCTACTGTTGTTGGACCTGGAAATGAAATGGGAAAACCTGTAGATATTATAACAATACTGAAGATCATATCTGTGAACTTGTTTTCATGAATGACTGGAGTGGTAGTTTCGAATTCAATATCTCTCTTTCTCTTGTTATGTTATGGTGCTCAACAAGTGATGCTTTATTTGAATTGTATTTGGCAGCTCGAGATATTCAAGCATGGGAATATGTTCCTCTTGGTCCATTTCTTGGCAAGAGTTTTGGTAAGATGTTTCAAATAATTACTTAATATCTTTTAGGTCCTATGAAAAAAGCTGGGCATTTGGACTTGTGCAGTATATCCAACATGGATGATTGCATGTACCATTTGATCTAGATATAAACTATCACCTTATAGTTGTTATTTACTTATTTTAGAGTTAACCTTCCTTTAGGGTGCTAACTAAAATTATACAGGCACAACAATATCACCTTGGATTGTGACCTTGGAAGCATTAGAACCTTTTGCTAGCGAAACCCCAAAACAGGTAACTGGTTTCTTTCTTTCAAGATTGGCATTGTAGGAACTTTATAATTTGGTTGTTCATGTCTGTGGTTCAAATTAACCATGGCATGTTATTTAATCTATCCATAAAATGCAGGATCCTTCTCCACTTACATACTTGACTGAGAAAGAACCCAAAATCTATGATATTTCCCTAGAGGTATTTTAGAGCACCTTTATATGCATGTACTTAGTATTACAACCAAGTATCTCAGATTAATTGTATTTCTTGATGGTTCTTCTATACTACTATATTTGAAGTAGGTTTTTTTTTGTTTTTATCATTAGAACTTTGGGAGAATCACACCACAAAAGCTAGCAAAATAGCTAGCAGTTATAGTTGGAGTACCCAAAACCTTATAAACCCCCCCACTAGAATCCCATACTTTAAGTGTGGGACTCAAGTCCCATCCATACCTTGCAATTGGATCCTAACAAAATACAGCTTCTTTAAGTTTTTGGATTATTATGTTAATCATAAAATTGCTTTTTGCTGCAAGGCTCACATAAAACCTGTTGGCCATGAAGATTCAGCTGTGGTGTCACGGACTAATCTAAAGCACTTGTATGGAATTTCTCTTCAAATAATATTCATAGCTCGTTCATTTAATTAGTTTTCTCTCTATCTGTCACTCTCAGTTTATTTAATATTAGCTTAGAACGCAATTGTGATGGCATTGTTGATTTAAAAGAAGGGCACGGTCTGGAAGTTGTTAGTATTATTATTTTGTGCCTAGTTTGACTTGTGCTTGGTTATATATTCTCCTTGGTAGACTGAACAAGTGGGATCTCTTGCATCTTTCCATTCTATCTGATAATTGGTTGCCCTTGCCTATGACAAAAAGTTATACTTTGAAACACTTATATATAATACAAAAAATCCCACGAATTCTACCTCTTTGTAGTTATACAATACAAAAAAGTTACTTTTTTGTAGGTATAGATTATTTTATTTCATTAATCAGTTTTCTGAACTCAGTTATGACATTGTAATTACTTTGTATGGTATACATGTCCTTTTGCCATGTTTTTTTAACATTTTTTAATCTCACTCTGTCAATGTACTCAGAATTTATCCATTTTCAATGCTTTCAGGGCCCCATGATGAGTATTGATAAATATATATCTACTCAAAGCTTTTATAAACTGGCCATGGCCTTTGCCCCAATCAAGAAATGTAGTCATGGGTAGACTCAGTGTGTTGTTGTTGCTGTGTTGAAATGTCATGTAAAATATACAGTGTTTGTGCTAGTGTCTGTATTATATAATATCTATTTGCTTGATATTGTGGTTGACAATGACATTGGTTACTTTGGGCTTTCAATATTATTATATATAATAATAATATACTCATATTGGTATGTTGTGGATTATTTTTTGAATATAGGTGCATAAAGAAAATGATGCGTTAAAAAAAATTCAACACATTGGGATACAAAGACGGTTTTTAGATAAACCGTCTTCGTATCTTCTTCATAAATTAAAAAAATTAAATAAAATAGGCAAAACAAAGATGATTTTTCCAAAAATCGTCTTTGTTTCTTCACCTACAAAGACGGTTTTCAGATAAACCGTCTTGGTATCTTCTTTAACAAAAAAAAATTAAATAAAAAAGATGAAACAAAGACGGTTGTTCCAATAACCGTCTTTGTTTCTTCACCTGCAAAGACGGTTTTCAGATAAAATGTCTTCGTATCTTCTTTAACAAAAAAAATAAATAAAAAAGATGAAACAAAGACGTTATTTCAGTAACCGTCATTGTTTCTTCACCTACAAAGACGGTTTTCAGATAAACCGCCTTTGTATCTTCTTTAACAAAAAAAATTAAATAAAAACATGAAACAAAGACGAATTTTCAAAAACCGTCTTCGTTTATGTGCTTACGAAGATGATTTTCATATAAACCGTCTTCGTATCATCATAAACAAAAAAAAAAATAAACACAACTGGGGAAACAAAGATGGTTTTAAGATAAACCGTCTTTGTAACTTATTTAACAAAAAAAAATCAACAGGACATACGAAGACGGTTTTGTGAAAAACCGTCTTTGTATATGGCTGGATCTATCATACTTCTGTCCATCAACATCAAGCCTTCATAAAAATACTGAATCAATAATTGCTCACTAATTTAATGGTGAGGACAGGTAGCACACAACTTGTTGAATCTGTCCCAATATTCATACAATGTCTCTCCAGGTAATGCCGTATACCACAAATTTCTTTCCGGATGGAAGTTGTTCTAGATGTAGGGAAGAATTTCTCCAAGAATCTTGTCTTCATATCTGTTCAAGTGTTGATAGGATCTAGTTGAAGGTACAACCAGTCCTTAGCCACACCATCCAGAGAGAATGGAAATGTCTTCACCTTCACATAGTCCTCATGAATGTCATGAGGACGCATGGTGGAATACACCACATGAAACTCCTTAAGATTCTTGTGTGGATCTTCACTTGCAAGACCATGAAACTTTGGAAGCAAATGAATCAGTCCAAATTTGAGCTCATAACTAACCTCAATCTCATGATATTCACCAAGGTTGATAAACAACATTAGGTGTAGCCAATTCCTTAAGAGTTAGGTTGTTATCAGCCATTGTATCAACAAAAATTTCAAAATCAAGATGTTCAAAATTAGAAATAGACTCAGAAACAAAAGACTTAGAAGACACTACACTACTATCTAGAACTAGACTATCAAATTCATCTAGACTACTAATATGTCTGCTCAATTTGTGAAATATCCTATCTATTTCAGGATCATATGAATGCAAGTCACTTGATTGGGACCTATCATGCACAGTTCAACTCATAAAGGACAGAAATTACATAAATATCAGACAACTACTCTACCAGGACACTATTACAATATCTGCTAAAATAAAACAAAAAATAAAAACTGCCCCCAAACAATTTTTAAAAAATTTAAAAACACCACAGTAAATGTCTATAAATCATGCTTGATTTTTGTAATTTTTTTATGAGTTTTAAAAATCATGAAAACACAAAATAAATTCAAAAGTGACCTAGATCATCGAATTTGGCAATTTGGACCCCAGATGACCATGTTCGTGCCTCACAGGGTCAAAATGATGTATTAATTTTCTCCACATTCTGGTAAATTTTCATCCCATTCTAAGATAGTTTGTTGTGAAATGAACAGAATGCCCTTGTGCTAAAACTCCTACTTAAAGGCCAAAAATTTCTAGACAACAAATTGCACAACACAACACAACTACACTACACCATACTACTCTCTCTACTACTACTCTATTTTTTCTCTTTTATTTTATGTTTTTGCAGCACTACCTCACACACTTCATAACAACCAACAGCAACAATGCAAATATGTAACAAAGTATAATTATGCAGCAGAATGCATGTGAGTGAATGCAAATGTATTTTTTTTACTAATATGCCAATTTATCTAATTATGAGTGAATTAAAGTTAGCACACAATGAACTGTGTCCCCCGCAACGACGCCAGTTTTGATAACTGATGTCGCATCGCTTCAAAACAATTAAACTACGCTAATTTTGTAGCACGGGATTAACCTAGGTCGACTTAGAGACACGATCAATTTGGTTCCAACTTCAATTCACTAATAAACAATTGGGGTTTTTGTCGAACAGTTTGCATGCGATGAGTAAAAATTGCGAAAACACAAACTACAATTGAAGAAAAATACAGAAACTAAAAGAATTGATAAGAGGTATTGTAAAACAAATTAAAGAACATCAATCCAATTCACCAAACCAAGCAATGCGAATTATCATAGTTCTCAGATAATGATCTTGTTATGAAAGTTTATTCAATTTCATTAGAAGCAGTTCAATCAAATTAACTCCTAAATTAATTGAAACCACAAACCTAATTGAAATATCATCCAAATAATTTGTGATTAAAATTCAAAATTAGGAAATGAATCCATAGCCTAATCCATTTTCAATCCTAAACACATTCATAATCATGAAAACTAAATAGAGGATTGAAGAAGAAAGTGAACATTCACACAAAAATTGAAATACCAAACCAGTACTCAAATTCTCCTTACTTGGACTGGATCCTTGGATTGATTGATTGTTTAGCCTTCCATGATTATCATCAATGGAAGACCCACGAATAGTGAAGAATAGTGAAGAACAATGAAGAACAATGAGAGAAAAGGTTTTAATTCTGAAAACTTCTAAAAGAAAATACAAATTTTGTTTTTGATAAAATGTAGTGTGTCTTTTTCACTAACAAATTGCACTAGTATAAAGTGGATGAGTGAGTAGGAAAGGATGGGCCATGAATAGGCTCATCTAATCTAATTAATTATGCTAATTACACCAATAAAAACCCAACTCCCAGCCCAAAACTCAAGTGCATAGGTTATGACTTCCAAGCCTAAAATGACCCTCAAAATGATAGAATTGACCTTGGCTTATCTTTGACAAAATTGTAGATCGTTTTCTTATCTTTCCAGGGACTACTCATATGTGCCATTTGGAATTCTGTAGAGCTCTCTAGGTCCTGTACAAGGAAGATAGGTCAAGTTAGCATAAAATCTAAAAATAAGCAACAATTAGCAATGAAGCCCACTTGTTTGCCTAAGACAAAAATTGAATTAGAATGAGAAAATAAAACTCTAAGAGAAGTCAAATAAGCTAAAAAGAATATAAAATTATTAAACTAAAAATGCTCAATCAAGGGTCCTAGCCCATTTTTCGCTGCACCCAGGGTCTGATGTAATGTGTTGCTATGAAGGGTACGCTCTAACAAAATATCATAATGGTTCATCTCATAAAAATAGTTTTTTTACGGTCAGTTCGTAACACCTGACGCCAACCCTCCTCCTTTATCCTGACTTGGGAAAGGTCATGCATACAAGCACACATAGGCAAAGTTATCAAATAGTAATGAAAGTAAAGCAAAAATTTAGTAACAGAATTTCAGCAAATTTATTTGACATGTGAAGCATGAATTATACTATAGAAAGCTTATTTATTTATAGAATATGGAGAACCACTACTGGCTTAATGTGCAGAAAATGTTACATAAAAATGTTATAGCATGTTTAATAGAATTAGAACTAAAAAATTATAATATATATGTATATATATATATATATGTATGTATATATATATATATAGACACTTAATGTTGTTTGGTTTACACTTACAATATACATTACAGTTTAATGTAGAAGAAGAAAGGGTGAAATAAAAGCCAGCTTACAATTTATGTTGAGCTTGTTGTTTGATAAGTCATTGCATACGTCCCCATAGGTAAAGCAATAATATCATATGCAATCCATGTTATCATATTTTGAATATTTTCTCCAACCACTTAATGAAAGAGAAAAATATCCATAATGGGGAATCCAAATAATTGAAAGCAAGACCAATAGACACTACTACAAACAGCGTTTTCTACGTCGGTTACTTGACTCGTTCTATGTCGGTTCAAGAACAATCGTTGTAGCCAACATTGTTGAAAGGTAAGACTTTCGACGACGGTTGTTGAATCATCTTAGAATTTCGCATTCGAAGATGATTCTTCACCAACAACCATCTTAGAATTCGCGTGGATACTAAATCTCCAAGTTCTACAACAAAAAAACAAGAAAAAAAAATTTGAGGATTAAAATGTATAACAGTGGTGAAAAGAAAATCATCATTAACCAAGTCGTGATTCTTACACTTATTTACCTATTATGAGCAAAACTGAAGTGAAATAAGGTGGAGGAGAAAATGTTGTCATAATAGTTTCTTAAAATTGTAGGAGTAAGAAGGAGTGAAAATAAAAATTACGATTTACGAGTACTAGGAAATCCTATTTGAAGCTATTTGTAGTGTAAGTTTAGAAAACAACTTGTGAAAAAGGAGGAAAAAAAAGTAGAATACTTTTTTGTCTTAATATGTGATTATAAATAAGACTCATGTGAACATACATCATGCTACTCAAACATATTCGGATACTCTATAGCTTCAATATGCAACAAAGTTGTGTAATCTATGCACATATCAATAATGTATACTCCACTTGGAATCTATGAGTAGGGGAAGAAAGAGATGTCACACTGCAAAGACAATCCTATCCCATAACATATGTATGGATGAACATCTTTGACCCTAAAACATATGAGCATCCTCTACAAGAATATACACCAAAGAAAAAATCACATAATTGCACATTCTCCATAAAATCACAAGTCTATTTGAAATGAGCATGGGAAAAAGGATAGTTTGTCCATAACATTATGACCAAAAGGAACAAACCTGGGTCAAAATTGCAAGGTCAACAACTAGGCTTGTAACATATCCTACAACAAGGCCAATGACACTCTTAGCTACAAAGGATGATCCAATATCTACATCTATTATTTTATTCCTATAATTATCTTCACAAATTACTCACTTTTTTGCTATTATACAACATACATATTAAAAAGAGCATTTAGGCAAAAAGTGTATCTGTTTTCTTTTACTTAATATAAATGAAACACAATTTTGGGGACCTTGCACAGTTGCACTCAAGCACGATATTTTTTTGTTAATTAATAGCTATATTGATAATACATAATTATTAAAGTCAACACTCATGCCACCAATGAAGGCAATTTTAGAGGTTCTAGTGCAGAGTTCTCTACTGAGTCCTTAAACGACCATAGAGGAGTGAATTTAATAGAAAATGAATTGCTGAAACTCGTGTTGGCAAAATGCTTACCAACATCTTTTTGCTGGATGTTTTGAAATCTTAGTTGTTGATGAGAAAAGGTCTAGATTGGCTTGGCACCTAAGTGATTGCTTTCAGAGGGATTTTGGCAGGTCTCCTTTTCCACATTGAGACCCCAAATCTTCCATTGTTGTATGCTCAAGATCCTTAGATGACCTTGCCCATAAGGTTTACCTTGAATTCTACCTTCAAACCAACACCATATGTTATCAGTTGCAGTTAAGTGTAATTTCTTTTTCCCGATTCATATTTCTTTTCTTATTTATGTTTTTTCTTTCTCTTTGATTTGTTTATTTCAACTTGACAAATGTTTTATATACTTTTATAGGGCACATACATTCAAATATGAAACTGAGAGACTTGTGAGTGAATTAAAAACTTCAGCCCAGTATGTTGAGGACAAACTAGATAGCATTGAAGAGAAATCAGAACATCTATTACAAGGTACATTCACCCTGAATATCTACTACATATGCTATTTTCATTAAACTGTTTCCATTAAAATACAATATTATTATTATAATGAATATTTCATTCAAGGTACATTCATCCACTTTCATAAGCATAATCACACCAGAACAGAGATAATGGCCCTAACAAACGTTCAAGGGAGTGTAATGGTATTACTGAAGTATAGAGGCAATCACCTCTAACAAGGAAGCTGCGAATAGCATTTGAGTCTAGTGCCATTATCTGTAGGATGTTCCTGGCACAACACCACGACCTAGTGGGTTAGGGATACAACGGAAAGCATCTCCAAGGAAAATTGTCATCTTTCAATGCATAATTAAAGAATCTATCATATTTCAAAACTCTTATTAACAATTTTACAAAAGGTGCATGTATAAAAATGTTTCCTTGGAAGCTATTATAGAACATGCTCCTAATTCTAAGACAAGCAACTCGACCCAAACTTAGAGCCTGATCTCTAGAGAGTGTCGAATTAGACTGCAAAGCCAGGAGTTCCAAGGTAGAGAAAGAACCAAAGAGAGTTGAGGGCAGGTTTTGTTCAAAAGAAACAAAATAGTTCAAAAATGAAAGTGTTTTCAAATAAGTGAGTTTGAGCTAGGACTAAGATAGGTAATCAGAAGACTTGGAAGGTGGGGAGACTATATCAGGACCAATGTGGATCTTTGTGACATGAAAAATTGCTAGGTCATTGCTAACTTCACACTCAATTCCTGGTCATAAAAATGAATGTCTTTACATGGTTGAGACTGTGCTTGAGCGTGATTAGGGTCATCCACAACAGCCTTTATAACTTCAAACAACCCCAACAACTCCTCCTCTTGTGTCATATGTTCTTCCCCAACTAGAAAATTTCTTCTCATTCCCACCATTTCAGAAGCAAACAAAACAAACACCACAACAATTTGAAAATAGACAGAAGCCATATACTTTTTAGACAATGGGTGAGTACTAGAATCCCTATTATAATCAATGGCATAACAAACCACTATTATAAAAGGATATCTATGATATATGACATCTCATAGAAAGAAAAATGAACACAAAACATGATTATTCTTCTCATACAAAGAAGGTCTAACGAAACTATCTTAATGAAACTCCTTGAGGATATTTAGTATGTATGTGGCTTAGCTTATTTTGACAAAATATACCTTATAATCAAAGTTTGACTAAGCTTTTGAAAGAAATCTAAAGAAATTCATCTCAAAATTAATAAAACCAACCAAGAATTAAAGCTGCAGAGATGTTGCTTATTTGAAATCTATAATTTGACCTAAGTGTGCCAGTCCTGTGACTATTTTCCACTATGTTGAGGTATCAAAATTACAGTCGGGACCTAATACAAATAGAATCTTAATAGCTGCTGATAAAAATTCATTATAGTTTATGGATGATAGCATGAACTTCTGTGTTTTTATCAGTGTTGTTAAAAAATCATTGGCTTATCACATTATCTATCGAGCTATGAAAAATATTCAACAAAAGACAAAAACAAATCCACTGTCTGTTAAATCAAATCTTAGTCATTGAGAGTATTACTCTCAATATATTGATATTTACCAAAAACATGGGTGTCAATTCATAGATCAGTTTTGAATACAATTTTACAAATAAAATCAATGAATGAATTTTTATTAACCCCATATTTACCTTCATACCAAACTGACCAAAAAAGGGAAAGATCATTATAAAAATTAACAACATTTACTAGAGAGGGAGCTGTCATATATTGACCCAGACATCAGCAATATTTTCATAAACATGGGCAATACTCTATTTATTATAATAAGAACTACCTTGACATGATTTGCTACATACTGGGAGCATTCAACCCAGGTGGCCATCTCCAAAATACATTTTACTTAACTAGGAGACGCTACTGCTACTACATTAGTACATATGGGTCTATTAAATTAACAAGCTTGATTAACACAAACCTTATTTCAATCATTATGATAGTATATATCCTTACAGTTTCATATTCTAATCTTATATCATTCACAGGTCCAAATATGGACATGATATTGAAAGGATTAAACAAATGCAACTAGAATCATGTCAACAAAGAAGGATGCAAATTATTTTAAAAAGAAAAAAGAGATAAAGATGCAATGTTATGGTAGCAACCGCACCAGCAGGTTAGAAATTAATTACCTTGACATCAACATTTGTGAAATTCCGCACATATGTTATATCATAGCCCAAGTGCTTAAGGTACCTACAACCAGAGTAGAAACCACATGTTAACTCCTAATCGTCACATCAAGAACTTTCAAATTCCAAATGCTCTGAGATAATACAATATCTAAAACTACGTAAATCTAATCTGGAGAATAAGAACAGCTACAAATAACGAAGTGAGCCAAGTCAACGCATTATTTTATAGCCTTGAAGAAATGGGGGAATGAATGTGATGATGAGATGGTAAATGGTTACCTGAAGAGGCTATCGAAGGAAACGGTGGCGCAAGCGTGAAGTCGAATGCGGAAGATATGGTTTTACAAGCAGACCGGCACAGAATGTTCGAGGGTGACTTTAATGTTCGAAAGAGAAAAGTAATTTAGGGTTTCAATTGGGGACATTCAAATACGATTGAAACGAAAACCATATTTGAATTTTTTAAGACAACGACGGTTTCGTAAAAAACCGTTTTTGAATCAGTGGATAATAAGACGGTTCCCTAACAACCGTCGTCGTTATCAACCAATAAATATGGGTTAGCCAATAACCGTCGTTGGCAAGTGCACATTATTACAAAAATGCCACCGCCTACTCAACAACGATGGTTATCTAATGACCGACGTGGAATGCGTGTCATAAAAGGTCGTTTGTGTAGTAGTGAGATTTGTATATTATTTAAGCATTAAATATTCTTACATGGTTGTGATATTGTATGACAGCTTATTTGGTAGGAATTGATTCATTCAACTGATTGAAACTCAGGTCACTGGAATATACAAAAATAGAAATTAGTAGAAACAGTTACAAATAGTCTTGGACAATCTTTTAAACATGTACATGACATCTAACTAATCATTTTGTCAGGTCCAGAGACACTTCTCTTCATATGGAATCCAAAGAAGTCAATTCATAAACTACGCTAATTAAACTTACAGATATGTAAGGTGTGATATCCTACTGAAATCATATCTTCCAAGAACAAATAGACCATATCTTCCAAGAACAAATAGACCATCAACCTTGAGTCCTTGCAAGTTGGTCCTTGCAAGTTGCAATTCCTAAGGTTCATGATAAAACCTCACCAATAACAAATAGACCACCAACCTTGAGTTTGGTATCCTCCAAATAAAGAAAAAGGAAAATATAAGCAGTGATAGTTTATGGTATCCTCCAAAATCCAAATTAAGAAAAAGGAAAATAGAGGAAATAATTAAAAAAAATTCTGAAGCAATCTGGACATCAGGCAAATGCAACAGTAATAACTTTTGTTACCGATGACAGTCTGCTCATTGAATGTTATGAAATAGTCATTTAAACAAAGCAAGAAGGCCATGTTATACTAATTGAATCAAACAACAATGGGTGAGTGTGTCATTGTTTTCATTTATGTTTTACAAAGTCATGAACGGTCTGAATATAAATTTCTGAGAAACAATATTTATATATTTGTTGGCCAACAAATTAATATATAAGTTGCCTCTCCAAAATTAGGCAGGCCATGTTGGACTTCCTAACAATAATTATATAAGGACCAAGTAAGACAATGTCCCTTCACTTGCAATCTTACTAATCTCTCAAAGGGAAAGGAAGTCTAGAGTAAAATGTTATCAATTGGATATTAATCTTATCCAACTTAGACACCAAAGTAGAAAGAAAGCAAATTTTGATAATAGCTCCCTACCCCTAAAAAAAAGATTACTCAGTGTCATCGAGGCTACCTGAATACTATTTACAAAGCAAAAGTGTTAATAGAAGAAGTAATAGGCATACCAAGAATCTAACTGCTTGCTTTGCATGTTTGAGTTCATCCAGAGAAGAGCCAACATACTGCAACAGAAATAGTTAAATATATAAATAAGAATTAAATCATTGTTCGCGCAATGTATGTGACTTAAATATGCATAAGAAGATTAATGATATTGCCACTGTCAACTAGATATAGATTGAGCTTTGCGTACAGGCATGCAAGAGACATCTTTAAGCCAACCATAAGCCCCAATTTTTTTTTAGAGAAAAGGAGAAAAAAGTGACATCTCTTCTATTTCCACAGAAGCAATAATCTAAAATCTAAAAGAGTGCAAATGATGCATTCCTTACATGAGTGTAAAAGATACCAATACATAAAGATATCAAGAGAAAACAAAAGAGTAGAAGAATAACATCCTGTGAGACTCTGAGTGAGTTAGAGGTGAGAAGAATAACAAATTTAAAATATTTGAATATATGGATATAAAGTCAATGTCAATAGGAATTTACTTTGAATTTCCTAGGCATCAAGACAAAGTTATTGATCCCAATAGTATGACTAAGGAAAACTACCATCACTCTACTCCGCCTAAGATACTGATCCTAATAGTATATAATTTCCAGCACACGGGCATCACATATAAAAACGAAGACAAACTCCATGACAAAAAATACAGCCTTCATACCTTAGTGCAAGAAGAAAGTAGAGGTGACAAGTCTTTCTTAACGCTTTCGCCAATGATTCCATATATATTTTCCACATAAGCCGCAAGTTGTTGCTTGAAAAGCAAAGAAGGACACTTGGCATCAACATGGTGCTCTACATCAAAAGCATTGCTGGAAAGACTATTAAATGAGCGGAAACCATGAAAAAAAAAACGAATTCCATATAGTGAGTTTAATGGCATTATCTCTATAATCATTAGTTACAATATTTACTAACGATGCCAATAATAAGTAAAATCCCAATATTTATATGTTTGTATTTAAAATGAAAAGAATGGATGATGTTGGATGCTACTATAGGACAAGCATAATCTTTTCCCCTCTTAAATTGACATAAAAACCATACCAAAAAATGAATCTATCATTTTTTCATCGCAAAATTTGTTAGCCTAGAACTAGATGTATAATATATATATATATATATATATATATATATATATAATTGAAATTTTCTAGATTTCAGATAGCAATTCATGCATATTTTTTCGCTTTCATTCTCTAGCTTTTATTTACAATGAACTTTAGACACTAACAAGCTACGAATGTATTCATATAGCATGTTATGGATGATTAGGAGACAAAAACATCCTACTAACAGCCTTCAATAATTGGTCATACAATTTGGAAGCATTACACAGTGTAATTAATTTCAAGTAGAGTTTAATTTAAGCATCTAAAGAATCATTCCTAGGACACACAATGACAAGCTACCAATGGGCCCTAAATTCGAGAATAATTAGTTACTTATAATGCAATATTCTTTTAATGCATTTGTTAAATTTTACTCACTGATTCAAGTAAGCTCTTAGGTAGACCTTTCCTTGTGATTCCTTCACTCATGTTTTAATGTAATGTCCACATTCATCTGTCTATCATTTGTGTTGTGTATGGACTGAGGCTCAAGGAATTCATACATGAAATTGTGGCCCAACCTTATACTCGACTCATCAATAAACCTATTTTTAAGATTACAAATGGAAATTGTAAATCATATATATCATAAGGAATATTAATCATTAGTTAATGAAAGTAAACCTTGAAATAGAGTTTACTTACATCATCCACAACTGTAGTATAGATATGTTCAAACATTTGTCACCTGATATTATTTCATTTACATCAGAATATGTGATGAAGAAGGATGCTTCTACATTCAGAATCCCAAATGTGTCTTATCCCACAACAACTCAATAGGCTTCTCGTAAAGATCATACAAATTCTTAATTAAGTCATCCAAGGGATCAACTCAACCAACGGTATTCAACCTTTGAACAGGTTCAACCTGTGTCTTTCGTCGAATAGTTGAATATTATTTAGTTAATGAACATAATAATTAACCTAATGTTAGTACAAAGTTTTTAACAATATAAGAATGTCTTAATATTGTTAAACATAAATAAATACCTCATGTGATACAGGTTTCACTAGATGTTTGGGTCATGCAATTCGAATTATCACAGTTTTCTACAGATGTTGTTCATATTGTGAAAGTTCAATTAATGTCATTATAGATTATTCAATTAAATCAATCCCTAAATTCATTAAGATCACAAATGAAATTGAAATATCAATCAATCAATTTGTGGTTAGATTTGAATTATAAAATTAATCAACAACCTAATTCGTTTCCAATGCTAAACACATTTAGAAACATAAAAATCAAAATTAGAATTGGAGAAGAAAATGATTATTTGCACAAAATTTGAAATACTAATCCAAAACTCAAATTCCTCATTGCTTGGACTAGATCCTTGAATTGATTATTTGTTTAGCCTTCCATAATCATCACCAGTGGAAGAGTAATGAAAATTGAGCAAGAAAAGAAAAGAATAGAGTTGAAAAGATGAAGAAATATGAAGAACGATTGAGAGAAAAAGATAGAGAAGAGTTTGATCTAAAATTTGCACTAGAAATTTCTGAAAATGTGTTTTGTACAAAAATTATTCTAACTAACTAACTAACTACACTAATATATACTATGACTAATCAGAAGGGAAGAATAGCCTTGATTAGGTCTCAAAACTGAAGAATTGGTCCAAGCTTATTTCTGAAGACTCCTGTAAGATAATCATTCAGGCCTATGGGAATGATGACTTCCCTTTTCTGACGATGGCACCAGGTTGTCTGTCCTTCTTTTTCATGTACTGGTGCCTTTTTGAGGTGTTGGGTTTAATTCTTCCTTTAATGTCTTTCCAATGTGCTCTACTTGAGCACTTGAATGTGGTCCCCTCTCAACTTCATCCCAATAGTTGGACTATGGTGAAGGCCTTCGACATCTTATGCCCTTTCTTCAACATCCGACATAGTGTGTCGGTATTTTTGTATTTTTCCCAGATGAAGTTGATAGGCAAGATTTGCTTGATTTCCTTGAACGTGTCCAAGAAGCGATTCGACTTTGACTTGAACGTGTTTCATAGCTTCAAGTTCCTAGCTACTGGCGTAGTGGTTGATGGGTTGCCACTGATGTTCAAGTGGGATGAGAAACCTCGCTTCCCATTCTACTGGCAGTTGGACCCCACCAGGTTCAAGTCTTTCGAAGAGGATCTGTTGAACCTTGTGGAGAGGGTTCAACTGGACGTGCGGGTCATCTTGACCATTCCTTTAGCGAACGATCCTCTCGCTGCCTTGGATGGTAAGATTTATTGCCTTGTCTTCCTCTGTGTTTGATGTTGGCTTGAATTTTAAAATTACCAGCCATAACTCAATCACTGAAAATAAAAATAAACATAACTAAGTATTTCATGATAATTAAAAACCAAATATGGAGACTTTTAAAACACTTGTTGTGTTTTGCTTGATTTTTAGGTATAATGGACGACTTTGCTTGTAGGTCTTTGGGGAAGCAAGTCGGACCTATTGATGGCACAGTGCCACCTTCCACTATCGACCCTCTTACTAGAGAAGGGGATCAACCTACTGCCAGGGTTAATCCTGGTGATATTACAATTGTTGAGGCTTCCCCCAATGCACATTCCTCTATTTTAGCTAAGAGGAAGTGAGATAACGATGTTCGGGTATTAGCCTCAAGAAGTCGAGGGTCCCTTTCAGCCTTCGTGCTATGAGGCAAGTTGTTGGTTTGTTGTCTCGTTCAAGTGGCCTTTCTGCTACTTGTTCACAGAATCTGCTTGCGGCTCCGTTAGCCATCCAAACTACTGTACCCATTCCTGCTCCTCTGACTCCTCTTTCTCTGCCTGTTCAGGAGGTTTCTGCTTCTCCCGCTGTTGTTGCTAATGCACTGGTTTCTTTGGCTGGCCTTGTCATGGCTCCTTCATCCACCCTTACTGCACCCTAGCTGAGCGTTGGTGTGGCAAGCACTGGTGCTCCAGAAATGCCACCTCCTTCTCCTTCATTTCCATCGATTTCTACTTTTGTTGTATCGGCATTGACATTGCCCTCCTCCTTTTCTCACCCTGGTGTCTCTCTTGATCACGTCTATCCTTTGTGTGATACTGACTCGTTGTGGAGTATGGGGTATAGGCCGGAGTAGAGAACTCTGACTCACTTTGTGTCTTCCTTTGACAAGAATTTGATATGGTCAATTGGGGTTCAAAATGTAAACGATTTTACCAAGGTTTTCTCCAAAGGAGTCTGCCGATTCTGGAGGAGAATGGACAGTGGCACTAGGAAGCTCTGAGCAACGTGGCATCCTTAGAGACTGTTAGACTTTTAGCAAGCGAACCAATTATCATTGTAAGTTACAAAATTTATAAAAGATCGCCTCCACAGGGACTTGAGTTACTCAGTTAATTTAAATAAAAGTAACAATTTAATAGTTATGTACAAAAAGTGTAAGCGGAGTTTCATGAGTTTTGCGAAATAATGGAAATTACGGAAACTATTAAAATGAATTTAATTGAAGAGAACGTAGGATTGGATTTCATCATTCATACCCTTAGTACCCATTTAATATTACCATGTATAAATCATTTTCTATCATTACTGATGCACACATTAATACCCTGAATCGATCCCTCGCATTCAAAAATTCTAAGGATATTTACCGAATATCGATCTCTCGCATACAAAGTAAATAACCCAGCATTACAATCATAATCTCATGTTATTTGCAATCTAAACGTTATGCTCTATTCCTAGCAACGTAACATAAATAGTAAAATCATTCATTTCAGATCTTAAGGGCACTTTCCAGTCAAGCTTAGAATCTATTTTTATGAAACTAGTGATCAAGTAGAATCAAACATTAAGAACAGAATGAAATCACCAGAATAAGTAGAAAAGATTCATACATATTTAAAATATTAAAAGAGATACATAAGAGTACAAAGATTACATCCAATCCTTTGGAGAACTAACCAATCATGGTGCAAAGCAAGAGATCAACAGAAAACATGACGAAAGTAGTGATCCCCTGCCCGTTCCTGCATAGTTTCCACTTCTTTTCTCTGTTCTCTCACCTCTCTCTAAGCCTCTTGGGCTATTCCTCACGTTCTCCCTCTTAAACTTATGCTTCACCCTTCATTTTGCATGCCTATTTATAGTTTTTGGTCACCTGCTTAGGCCCACTCGCCCAAGCAACCAATTTTGCCTATTTTCACTCGCCTGGGCGAGTTAATCTCTTAATGCTGAAGGATGCTACTTGCCTGGGCGACCAAATTACACATAAAATACTCGCCTGGGCAAGTTAACTCTTAATGGTGAAGAAAGGTCATTAGCCCAGGCGAGTTCTCGGCTAATTTGCTTGAAAAATTTCCTCTGCTGACCTTTTTGCCCTTTTGTGCTTGTCTTGCTTGCTTGGATGCGCCAGATATCATTAAAACCTATCAAAACACCGGATTTGAGTGGATGAATCTTTCAAAATGTGAATAACACCCTATATATTTACACAAAATATAAAACAACTAGGTTTAGGGCAAATTAATCAAGAATTTTACTGAAATCAAAAGATAAGTGCCAGCATTATAATCTCAAAAATACCTAAAATATGGCACTTATCAGAGACTGAGATAGCCAAACGGAGGGTCACTGCTCTGACTATTTGGAGGGTGAAGTGTCCCAAGGTGGCCAATGTAACTATCACCTTTGTTGAGTCAGTTAGGTCCAACCACCAACTTTCATCCAAGGTTGGCGATGCTCTGGCCAAGCTATTGTGTACAAGGCTGGATGGTGATGAAATGGTTGGATGTTGTAAGGACTTGCTAAGGGATAAGAAGGACTTGGCTAGTAAGGTGGAGAGCACTACTGCTGAGAAGAACTAGCTTGCTAGAGTGGTTGCTGACCTTTCTCGTTTATTAGCAAAGACTGAGTATCAATTTATTGCTACTGCAACATGTGAGTTAAAGTGACTTAGATATCTTGCACGACTTGAAAATGTCACACCCTTAGCCTATAAGACTATTTTTGTGATATTCAAGTTGCTAATGATATGTTGTTAATGTGGTGTTTTAGGAATGCACAAAGCATATTGAGGTAGACTATTACTCTGATACATTTTCACACATACAACCAACTTGTAGAAATTTTTATCAAAGCCCTTAGGCCGATTGTTTGAGTTTCTTCTTGACAAGTTGGGAATTTCTGACTATCGTGCTTCAACTTAAGGGGGCATTGTGAAAGTGTGTTCAACTTGAGGGGGCATTGTCAAAGTGTGTTCAGCAAATCGTGATTCATAGTACATTTAGGAAACCGTGACTAAGAGGTCTATTTGGATACAAAGTTAAAAGTGAGAGTTTCTCTACTAAAGAAAATTATATATTTTTAGTGGAAAAGCTCTTAAAAGCACTTATGGCTTCTATCCAAATAAGTCAATAGTGTGTTTTGAAATTATTGAAAAAACCACCTAAATTGTGGTCACTCCAAAATAGAGAGGGTGTGTTGAAAGTCTCATGTGACAAGTAACTGTGGACAAAAGGAGACATGTTGAAGTCTCACATCGGCTAAAGATTGTATCAAGATAAACTATATAAGTGAAGAGCAATTCTTATAATTACAAGTCGATTTTGTAAGGTTGAGTTAGACTCATAAGTTAAAACATGAAACCAAACAGGCTTTCAGAGAGTATATTTATGAGAGTTTAGGGATAGGAGAATATTTGAAAATAATCTTAACAGATTGTTTCTTTATTTGGGCTTTTAGAATTTGTATGTTTACTTCCTTTTGGCCTCTTGGAAACATAAATCCATTGATTCTAAAAGCAGATTTGTACAATCAGGAATGGAGTCAATCTCACGGAGAAATTGCTTTCAACTTCTTTCGACGTTTCTCGGATGAATCCAAAACCTCAATACAAACCCTTTTACTTGTAATATTTTCTTGTAGATTTTTGGGATTTTGGAAAGAAATATCCTCCATTTTACTTTCCTGCCTGTATACGTGAATTTTCCATACCACTTCAAAATAGCCATTCTTGTTGGCCCATGGTCACCTTGTATACAGCAATTCCATTCCATTTCAATCTCCACATGATTCCAATCACTCTTGACCAATGTTCCTCTGAGATCTTCATAACTAACAAGGGTAGTTAGATTAAATAGCCACACATGATATGTCTCAACCAACCAATCGTAACAACGTTTGGGCAATATCCTTTTGTGGCCATTGATGACAATATAAAATGTAGCTTGAAAATGGTGGTGCAGTGGATTTTCGAGCATTCCGAAAGAAACACACACACAAATCCTTGGGAATCTCTCACGGCCACAAAAGGTTATGGATCTTTCACTACTGCAATGATCAAACCATTCTGGAATCCTTAAACCTGGATGAATTACAGTTTTTTGCTTAGTTCCATAAATTCCTGATCACACAAAAATAAGGAAAATCTTTTTGAAAGAGCAAAGGATTCACAAAATAAACAGATTAATTAACAAAACAAAACTCAAACAAGAAGCATTAGAGAATATAACCTGGCTCAATAGTACATTTGATGACTGAGATGTCAATGATGTGCAGTTTAATGCATCTATGTCTTCTAATTTATGGGGAATGACTAAAATATCTTGAAGTTGGTTGCAACTGCTTAGCAGAAGAGTCTTCAAATTGATACATTCTTTAATGCATGCTGGAAGGATTGTAAAACTATTGTAAGATATGTCCAAATATACCACATTGGCAAAACCACAGACAGATAACAAGATGTTCAGTTGTTAAGTTGCAAGAGCTCAGATACAGATGAACAATGTTTGGAGAATCAGATAATCTCAGCTATCCATGATCTTCACATTCAATAGAAACGCCAAACCCTCTACACGAGTCGGCTTGAATTTCCTGAAGTTTCGATAGTGCAAAAATGCTAATGGGTAGCTTATCAAGCATAGCACATTCCATTAGATTTAAAGATTCAAGCCCTCTAAGATTTCCAATAGAGAATGGTAATTCCTCTATGGCAGTTTGCCACAAGTTAAGATACTTCAAATTTTCGATCTCACAATATTTCTGGAAACCTCACAAGTCTCAAGCACTCAAAGAAAGGGAGCTCTCTTCAAACTATCATAACTCACTTTAAGTATACTCTGAATTTCTCCATCACAAACTCGTTCATATCTTGCTAGTTCAATCTCCAATTCATCAATTGAAGGCCATGATAAATCAGAACCAATAACATTCATTTTTTCTGACAAATTAGAACCAATATCCTTCAAAACCAATGGAAGGCCATGGGAACAGTGAACTGCCCATTACCAAATGGCATTATAATAATCAGGTACAGGTCCCTTGGTTACCTTGGAACTTAGAAGTTGCATAGCTTCATAATATTCTAACGTAGGTACATCATATATATTTTCAACTCCATGAGCAGCTAGAACATTTTTACACCTGCTAGTTATGATAACTCTACTCCCCAAACCAAACCAATTGCATTCTCATGCTAAATACTCCAGCTTGTCGGCAAAAAAAAATTAATATAATATTTTTTTAACAAAAAATTACAAATTTGGGGCTGTTTTGAAACTATTTACTTTTATGGAGAAGTCAAACACGCCCAAATTGGGCGTCATAAATTTCGGCCGCTATTTCAGTCGCTAACACTTTTTGTGACAGAATTTTGTGATTTTTACTTTTGCGACCACAATATTCTGTCGCAAAAAGTGTTAGCAACTGAAATAAAGACCGAAATTAGCGATTAAATTTTAGCGACCTATATTTTTCTTAAAAAAAAAAAGGAGTCGTGCCACATGGCACAACTTAACCCCAAATGGTAATTTTTTGGTTGACTACCCCCATTTGGTAAATAAAGAAAAAAAATGCCCCCATTGGGGAAAAAACCGTACTAATTAATATGAGGAGCTTCGTTACATGGTGTAGTGTTCATGTCATCTTCCTTTTGTAAATTGATAAGGAGCTTCATTAGCATTTTGGCTGGCAGAACTACAGAAGCCTACATATTTGGTCATGTAAATGATACCATGTATTTTGATCTTGAAAACATTGAGAATGTTGTTTAAATAACTCCCAATTTTGATGGCCCGCAATTTTTTTTTGAGTATTTTACAGAAATTTAGTTTCAATGATCATTTGGGCCAATACACAATTATATAATATTTGTAAGATTACGAATCCCCAAAACTTTACTAATTAGTACAGTTTTTTTCTCCAATTGGGGCATTTTTTTTATTTACCAAATGGGGGTAGTCAACAAAAAAATTACCATTTGGGATAAGTCGTGCCACGTGGCACGACTCCTTGTGTTTTTTTGAAAAAAAATATTGGTCTCTAAAATTTAATCACTAATTTCGGTCTCTATTTCAGTCGCGAACACTTATTGCGACAGAATATTGTGGTCACAAATATAAAAAATCACAATATTCTGTCGCAAAAAGTGTTAGTGACTGAAATAACGATCGAAATTCGTCACGCCAAATTTGGACGTGTTTGACTGCCCCATAAACATAAATAGTTTCAAAACAGCCCCAAATTTATAATTTTTAATTAAAAAGTATTATATTAATTTTTTTGCCCCAACTTGTGTAACGCCTCAAATTTCCACTTTATGTTGTATTGATTTTTAATGAAAATACTTTTCCTTTTGTAGATAAAATAGCAAACTAAGGTTTACTAATGAATGATTTCAAATAAATTTCGTCACTAATTAATATTTAAAGGTTCGGTATAACATAAAATACAATATAGTCCGATATTTGTTCTAATTCATATTACAAACAACTCAAATATTTCATCATAACAAAACATCTTCAATCAGACATCTTCAACACAGCCTTTCATCAGAACAGTCTGCCAATCCCTCTTCACTGTTCATCTACTCACCCAAACCAAATCGAGGTCATAGTAGATGTCAGCCACAGACACAAAAATACAAGGTAAGTTTATGATAAACATAATTTAAGCAAATAAAACATATGACAATATCCTAAAAAAATGCATGATTCTTTTAGACTTTTATTAATTGGTACCAATAGTCAAGATAGCCCCATCCCTGTGGCACAGAACTGAAACGATCAGTCAGGGTCTCACAGTGTTGCAACAGGATTCTCACCCATACTTCATGTAATCATCATGGGTGGTGTGATTTCCTCACTGCCAAGTCACCCCCCAGCTCAGACCTCTCTTGTCTGAACGCTCGAACTCAGTTCCTGCAGCTATCTGACACACCTCCTCTTTGAGGTAACTCTTATACCTATTCTCTGAGGTAACTCTTATGTACACCTCCTCTGTGAGGCAACTCTTATACATATGAGACATATGAAACTGATTCACTTATTTCATAACTCTTTTCATCAACTCATATTTATTTTACTCAGAAATTCAACATAAAGTATAGAACTCAACTTTATATTCATGTACAGAATCTCAGCATATTATTCATGTACAGAGATTTATAGAAACACTCAGCAACACATGGAATTTAGAGAAATTCATAGAAACTTTTAGCAACAAATGAACTTCATAGAGATTCAAGGAAACACTCAACAACACATGAACATTCAAACACTTATTCAAACAAAAACAACACTTAAACTATTTTTGTCATAAAGCTTCCCTATACATACCTTATAACCTTTTTGCTACGCTTGTTTACTTCCTCCTAGCTAGCTCTTATACACGTGATTCTTTCTATGATGGTGGGGTCTTTTCTATTTGATTTAAGCTTTTGAAAATGAAAGGATGAAAGGGATGTGGGAGGATACTTCACGTGAGGTGTTAGTGGAAGGAATGTCTTGAAAATGATTTTCAAGCAAGGTCCCCACTACCCTTTATATAGTAATTGGAAAATAATTAATTATTCAAGGACATATTTTCTCTTCCAACTAATTTAGTTTCATTCTGGCTTAGTTTCTCCTTGTTTCATTATATCCTAACTTAGTTTCTTCTTATTCCTTTGGGTTTTAACTAGATTCATTATTATCATTTTACTTTATAGAAAAATATCTCATAAGCCATAATGACTTACCTTTCCACTTGGCCAACACTTTACAAGTGTCCCTATACTTGTCCAAGCTCTTGAAGTTTCTCCACCTTTCTTGCTTATTCACGTGGACTCTAGAGGAAAGGAGAAGATCTTGCTTCATTTCATGTTGTCTTGCATCAAAATATGACTTTTTAGCCCTTTTCTCCTTGTCTTTTTTTCACGCGAACTTTGGTTAGCTAAGGGGAAGATTTTTATCTTCCTTTTCTCCTTCTATCTTATTTTCATTTTCTTTTTAAAGAAGAGAAAATTATATGACTTCTTTTGGATACATATGTCACCTTTTAAATGAAGAAGAATATTCTAGTTTATGCTTTTCTTCCCACATGGCATTCCTTGAAAGAAAGTCAAGTTTGATTTGAACTCTTCTACCTAAAGATAATATTGAATAATAGCATTCTAGAGTTTTTCAGAAACTGACTTCAATTCTAGTAAAAATTGCTCACAAGTAATCTATATAGAGTGCTATTCAGATTTTACTTACAAGACTACTTTTATCTTAATTCTAATTGGTTCATTTTACTTTTGACTATCAAAATTACTAAACTATTTTATAAAATAAGTCTATTCATCCTATAATTAAGAGAAAATTTCATAGATTTTATCTATCATTTTTCTACATTTTTCTGATGCTGGAATTTTTCTGAATAAAGTTTCAAAGTCACTATCTTATAAAATTCATAGAAATTCTATTCTAGAGTTTCTTGTCACAAACTATTTTGATATTCTGCCAGTCAAGAGTATTCTGTAATTTCATCAGGTTCTCACAAAATCTCTAAGGATATTTGGTCATTTCTGGCCTAAAGGACATTATGGTAAATTCATCATTCATCCTAAGGGCATATTTGTCATTTCTACCATAAAATATCTAGCCAAAAATATCTAAGGGTAATCTTGTTATTTCGAAAATATCCAAGGGCATTTATGTAGTTTCTACCTTAAAATATCTAGGGGCATTTTTGTAATTTTCAAAAATATCTAGGGGCGTTATCGTCATTTTCACCTTAAGGACATTTCTGTAATTTCTGATTTAAGGAAAGGGTAATATGGTCATTATTCCCAACATTGCTAATTAATATTTCACACAATTTAGTTTTATTTAAACTTAATCAAATTTCACACAACTTTAATATTTACTTGAATAATTGCACAAATATTTCATTCAACATCTATTTACAATCATGAAAATATTAGGGTGTTACAGCTTGTCCACGTTATCAAGTATCAAAAGAACCCTTTTGTCATGCAACTTCCTAATCAGGATTGAAATTCATGGTATGGTTGGAAGCTTTTAAGTGGAGGGAAAAGAGAAGGAAAGGAAAGAAATCAAGAATGAAAGTTACTTCCTTTTGTTTAAATGTTAATTCAACATAAATAATTTTTATATATATGCAACTATATGTAGTTTAAGGGATGTATTTCATTTTCCATCTTTACTTCCTTTTGTTCAAATGTTTCATGGTATGGTTAAAAGAAGCTTTTCAGCAAAGGGTAAGGAGAAGGACATGAATAGAAATATTAAGAGTTACTAAATGTTAATTGAACATAAATCATTTCTCCTGTATATGCAGCTATAATCACAATTCATGAACCAGGGTATATTTCATTTTCCATCTTCAACAACAACAGCAAAAGCCTTTTCTCACCGAGTGATATCGGCTACATATATTACATGTTGACATGATGTCATTTGACTCGATTAAAGTCAAGATTTTTAGAGATATTATTTATCCTGAGATCAATTTTCATCTTCCATGTTAAATATAATAAACAAAAGTCTTATCCCATTAGGTAACTCTTGATGACTAAATTTTCAAAGATATTAAATATAAATAAAATAAATAAATAAAGGTCTAAATATGATTAAAATATATGATAAATGATCAAATTTTGTTTTGAGTCTCTAATAAAAAAAATTGTTTTTAACTCTATGATATATTATAATTTTTATTTTTAGTTTCTATCCTCAATTAAATGATAACATAGCATTATCATAATCATTGATAACATTGGAAAGATCAATTTATAATGTGACACATATCCCTTAATTGATTGTAGGAACTCAAAACAAAACAAAAAAATTGGAAACTCAAAACAACTAAAAATTTATTTGGAATCTAAAACAAAATTTGTCATTTATTAGTGGCCTTAAAACATATTTAAGCCATAAATATCAAAGAATTAAAGCAAAAAGGAAAGAGGGACAAGAGTGAATAGGTGTACCCATCTTTAAAATGCCACCCTACAAGATTGGCAGCTTCATGCAGAGCCAGCCTCCAGTTTTGCACCTTCTGTTTGCTATACTTCATTTTGTTTTCATGCTTAGCCAATTGCTGACCATAACTTGCTGTCTGGTTCCGTACCTCAGATGGATCCACGTTGTAAAATAGTGGATAAACTTTAAGTTCCTTAGTTTTCTTACAACTTAGGATTTTGACAAGTTCTTCAAGGCACCATGTTGAGGAATGAGGATGCATAGTTTTTCGAGAACACAACGATGGCTTTCCCAGACTCTTCAATTGCTTTGAAAATGGCTTCTGAAATTTGTTCTCCTCTCTCAAGCGTCTCATCATCCATGAAAGTACGTGTTGATCCCCCTATGACGTAAAGCGTTGTAGAGATGACCGGTGAAACCAAAACGGGTATCCTCTCCTCTAAAACTGAGGAAAACATCATAAGTGCTCCTCCACCCTCTCGTGGAAAACGGAATCACTCTGTGCTCCATTTCCATTCACGGAATCGTATGGTTGCTACACTCGATCTTCGGTATCTATCTCTTTTCACAGATATCTTCTTTAATATGCAATTCTAATTTTTTTTACAGATCTCCCGTTGATAAGTAACATGTTAAACTATTAATAATTAATTATTAAATAATATATAATATATTACTTTAATATTAATTTTCATATTTGATAACAACAAATATATAATAATTATCATATTAATCATAGTATGAATTAATATTTACCTATTTTTTTACATATTTTTATTTAATTTATTTATGGTCAACTTTTATGTTAATTCTAAAAATAATATTTTTTTAGTTATTTAATGATAACATGAATTTAATTTTAAAGTATAAAATATGAATTATCACAATTTTTAGATATTTTGCATATATATGTATATATAGAGAGAGAGAGTGTTAAGAAGTAACCCACCAATTAAACACTTGACATATTAATCTAATATCTGAACCAATCTTTTATTACAACGCATTCAACTAACATTTTTTATTTTATTCTTTTTAAAAGCAACACTTTTTTTCAATCAAATCATGTCAGTATGTGAACTATCATACTTATATATTGTTTTTTCTCTAATTAAATGTTGATTTTTTTGGTAGAGTGGATTAAGTGTTGATTTGATTAGTATTTTAGATTCCGATTATATTTATCTTTTTATTTGAGGCACTTACAGGTATAAAATATAGGGCCACTCCCATGAGGAGCAATTCAAGCTGATTCACTAAATTATTACGAGAAACTAGTCCGTTCCAGCACATCAACTCCCATTGGTAACTACTTATTTCTCTTTCCTAAAAGATATATACACACCTAACCAATATTTTAAAAATCGGACCGATCCGACCGGTCAAACTAGTTGGACCGTGACCAGGTGGCTGAACTGGGTCGAGCCTAACATCAGATCGATCATGCTTTTAATCCGGTGCAAACTGGTGCGACCCAGTCGAGTTTATGGTTCAACCGCCAACCCGAAAAATCGAATCGAATCGCAGTTTGGAAAAGGAAAACTTTTGCATCTGCTTCTGTCTTCTCCCTTCGAGCTCGCGTTGCGTCGAGTGTTCGCCGGGGGTAAGGGGTGGTTGTCCGTTTGCTGTGCGGCGGGGGGTGGTCGTGGCTGTGCATTCGCGGTGGTGGGGATGGGCTTTGCGGCGCTGCAACTAATTTTTTGGTGGTGGGGATGGGGTGGTAACATAGATTTTGTGATTGTGGTGGTCGGGGTCAAGGGCGCTACAACAAATATTTTGGTGGTGGGATGTCGTGCAAGGATTTTGGGCTTTTTGTGTGTGTGGGGGGGGGGATGCCAAGGATTTGGTTGGAAAGGGGGCTTGATGCGTAGATATTTAGTGGTGGGGGAGGGGGGGCTTATGGGATTTTTTTGTGTGGTTGGTGTGGGGTGAACATGGCAAGGAAGGGCTGCAACCTAATGCTTTTTCTTTCTTACATGAACGAGGAGCTTGGACTTGGGGTGGGGTTGTTGCAAGTTTTTTTATTTTAAATGATAATGGGTTGTTGCAAGTTTATTAATTTTAAATGATAATGAAATTGAGTTCAAGTATGAATTATTGGATGAAAATTAGTATTTTATAATTTTATATTAATGATTTATTTATTTAATTTAAATTAATTTAGTTTATATTTATGATCTTTATTATTTGTTTGTTTGAATTTGGATAATGATATTTTTTATATTTTAGTATCTAATTATTTATGTTATGATTTGTGATGTTTTCTTTAAAATATTTCAAGACAGATACAAAATTTTTTTATTATAAACTGGATCATGCGGATCAATTAGTGATCTATCAGTTCGACCACTGACTCAGTAATCCAGTATCCTAATCGGGTCAGTCACCGGTTTGATTTTTAAAACTATACACCAAACCATGTAAATAAAATATTGAGTTAAATATATTTGTAGTCCCAATTAATATTTAAGTGTTCACTTTGAGTTCTTTATCATTTTTAACTTCATTTATAATAATATATCATGTGGTTGGTGTGGGATGAACATGGCAAGGGAGGGCTGCAACCTAATGCTTTTTCTTTCTTATATGAACGAGGAGCTTGGACTTGGGGTGGGGTTGTTGCAAGTTTTTTTATTTTAAATGATAATGGGTTGTTGCAGGTTTATTAATTTTAAATGATAATGAAATTGAGTTCAAGTATGGATTATTGGATGAAAATTAGTATTTTATAATTTTATATTAATGATTTTATTTATTTAATTTAAATTAATTTAGTTTATATTTATGATCTTTATTATTTGTTTGTTTGAATTTGGATAATGATATTTTTTATATTTTAGTATCTAATTATTTATGTTATGATTTGTGATATTTTCTTTAAAATATTTCAAGACAGATACAAAAAATTTATATTTTTAATTATAAACTCGATCATGCGGGTCAATTAATGATCTATCAGTTCGACTACTGACTCAGTAATCCAGTATCCTAATCGGGTCAGTCACCGGTTCAATTTTTAAAACTATGCATCCAACCATGTAAATAAAATATTGAGTTAAATATATTTGTAGTCCCAATTAATATTTAAGTGTTCACTTTGAGTTCTTTATCATTTTTAACTTCATTTATAATAATATATCATGTGGTCATTATCATTTAAAAAAATCATTTTTTTACAAAAAGATAAAAAAAATATTTAAATATGTAAAATTATGTTATTGATGTTTTTTTAGATTTTCTTATGATCTTTATAATACATTATTTTTTAATTTTTGAATTAATGTATTAGTAAGACAAAGAAATATACATGAATTCTTTAATATTGTTTTCTTTTTTGTGAATTATTTAATACTTTTGTATCACAAAATAATTATCATTTTATGTTATTACATCTAGTCCTATATATAATAAATAATTTTCTTATTCATTAAAACCAATAAAAATGATTAGATTACTTAAGTTGTTATAAATTTAATTTATTTAAACACTACTAACCATTATATTAATGATTAAAGAGAGAATTATTTTTTAAAAATAATTTTTCAACCAATAAATATGTCTTCTTTGACAACTCAATAAATACACTACTTTCATGGAAATTGAGTGTAATCAACTAATCATTAATAAGTCTTATAATTATGAAGGGGTAAAAAGAAAATTTTGCAACAAAGTAATTTATGTTTCTTATAATTAGGATTGAGAAAATGTTATATTTTTCTTATATAAAAGATCAGAGTTAGTATTTTACAATGATTAAGAAAAAGTAATAAAGAGAATGATAATTTTATAAAATTAATCTTGTATTATCATTAATTTATTTTTAAAATTTATATAGTTTATTATTAATATATAAAGAATATAAATAAGATTATAATAATTAAGGTTATATTGTTCTTGACCGTGTAGAAAGTAGAAACCCGGTGGAAGTTGCCGTAAATGCTAATTTGCGTGTTGCTCTAAACTTCTAGTTGTGTTGTTTATATATTTAAACATCGGATATCCCCACAATGCTCAAAAGTGAACCTGCCGTGAAACTTGAAAGGTCAATTTAACAAATGGGCGTACTTTTTTTTTTTTTAATTATTGATTGGGGGTATTTTTTAATTTATTTACAAAAAATGGGTAAATCATAAAATATTTTAAGACTTTTATAAGTGAAGTCATAAATATATTTATGACTTATTTTTTTTCTTTTATTTAACTAAAATCGTATACCTATTTATGACTTCTTTGAAATGATATATTTTTAAAACACGACTTATAAAGCGTAAAATGGAGTCAGAAATAAATATACGACTTTCTTCAAAAAAAATTTATCCCCTATACGACTTCAAAGTTGTATTTTAATTTTTTATTTTTTAGGAAGTCATATGCCATTTTACGACTTCCTTTAATTTTTTTTTTCTAAAATCGTAACCTTACGTACGATTTTGCTTTTTTATATTTTTTTAATTCTTTTGTTTGCTTTTAACGTTTTGTTTGTAAGTTTTTTAAACCTTGATTTAATTTCTTAATTTATTTTGTTTACCAAATTTTAATAAAATGATTTTATTTATTATTTAATAATTTACTAATTAATATGCATTTAATATTTTTGTTTGATTTAATATTTTGTATAAATTTTTTATTTTTTATTTAATATTAACATTAAAAGATAATATTATTTTCTTTTAGTTTGTTTAGTTTCTATTTTTTTGTTATTATTATTTTGTTTTTTATTTTAATTGTTGTTTCATATTTTTATTATAAAAATTGTCTTATTGTATAATTTAGAAATTTACAAATTAATATATGTTTAATTAAGGTGTTATATATTTTATTTGATATATTTTACAATTTATGTATTTTTATATTAAGATTTTTATTTGGAAAGAATTAAATTAAAATTTTTATAATAATATTCAATTATCGTTAACAAAATTAAATAGTTGACACAATAATATGTTAATGATTTTTGTTAATAATTATGACAATATTATCAACATAATATTACTTAGTAATAAAAATGATTGTTAAAATAAAAATAATATTTGTAATTAATACAAATGAACAATACAAATTAAATAAAAATATAAAAACTGCAATTAAAATAAAAGTTTATCAACATTTACAAAGTTTATCCTATATATAAGTTGGAAAACATTTATAAAGTTTATCAACATCACTTTCACTCCCTTTGAAGCTAAGACCAATGGTCTCAATATGTAGGTCCATATTTTATGTATGATTTTCAAAACGACGATAGACATCGGAAAGGCCAGCCACTACTCATATACATAATGAGATGGACGAACTGATTCCAAATAGGCCTAAGAAATATTCATTATGTAGAACTGAAGAACATAATTATAGTAACTATTCATACCAAGAAGTCAACGGTTAATATTATTTATAGTTTTTATATTTTTATTTAATTTGTATTGTTCATTTGTATTAATTATAAATATTATTTTTATTTTAACAATCATTGTTATTACTAAGTTATATTATGTTGATAATATTGTCATAATTGTTAACAAAAATCATTAACATATTATTGTATCAACTATTTAATTTTGTTAACAATAATTGAATATTATTATAAAAATTTTAATTTAATTCTTTCCAAATAAAAATCTTAATATAAAAATACATAAATTGTAAAATATATCAAATAAAATATATAATACCTTAATTAAACATATATTAATTTGTAAATTTCTAAATTATGCAATAAGACAATTTTTATAATAAAAATATGAAACAACAATTAAAATAAATAACAAAAAATAATAACAAAAAAATAGAAACTAAAAAAACTAAAAGAAAACAATATTATCTTTTAATTTTAATATTAAATAAAATTAAAAAAATTATACAAAATATTAAATCAAACAAAAATATTAAACACATATTAATTAGTAAATTATTAAATAATAAATAAAATCATTTTATTAACATTTGGTAAACAAAATAAATTAAGAAATTAAATCAAGGTTTAAAAAACTTACAAACAAAACGTTAAAAGCAAACAAAAGAATTAAAAAAAATATAAAAAAGCAAAGTCGTACGTAAGGTCACGATTTTAGTAAAAAAAAATTAAAGGAAGTCGTAAAATGGCATACGACTTCCTAAAAAATAAAAAATTAAAATACAACCAATGTGATCAACATGAGCTTAAAGGAGATTCTAAACCGTTGCATCCTCAAGCTCAGAGTCGTATGTCAACTCATTCATGACCTCCCTAGTTAAGTTCATAAACATTCTTCACTTCAAAACACATATGCACAACATGATGCACATGATGCATGGTTCACAGACTATATACACATAGTTTATTTTCAAAGTCTCTTGGAGATTCCTTTCTTGTGGGGACTAGGTTCTCCTAATGTTTTCGTAACACCTACACATACCATATTGCATTCACATTCTTTCATAGATATCATACATTCAATCATAATATCGATCATAGTATAAACATCGTGTATTGTAGTAATATTTATAGGACACAATATATACATGCATACAATGATATTTTTCTAATTCAAACATAACAATAACTTTTGAAATCATGTGATAATAACACTACAAAATCAAAAACATCAATTAGCAATAGAAAACAATACATCATATATATAATAAGTATTTAATTATATGTATAATAATACTAATAATAAAATATACTTAACTTCAAAGGCCAAAGTATACTAATAAAATATACTAATAATACTAATTATATGAAACATATATAGCCACTGCAACGTACACATATATACTATAATAATAATATGAGTACATATTTTT
>PYAF01002150.1:121398-141417 GCA_007407185.1 Glycine tomentella | reverse complement strand
ACATTAATGAAATTAATTTTTAAAATATTTAGATGGATATTAAAATTAAAATAAAATTAATTATATTTTTAATTGAGAGGATTTTTTTAAAAATATTAAGCATTTTCAAATTTATTTTGATTGTTTTTTTTTCAGGTAATAATGACGTAAAAAATGTATAAATTAAAATATATATAATAACTATATAAATTGATAATTGTTTAAATTTGATTATGCATTTTTTTATTATGAATATTATATTTATGTGTAATTAAATTTTGAGTGTTTATAATCAATAATTTTTAAATACTTTTATTGTAAAGATTTTGTTTTAAAATTAATATTTTAATCATTTCGAAGATATTAGTTTCCTATTAGTTTGCATTGTTATATGAGAAACTATATAAGTTACATGTTCTTTATGTCATTGCATTTTATATATAAAAATACCAGTTAAGGTGTTATAAATTGTGTAGATGTAGCCACATTCTCAGTTGCAGGCAATTACATCATGCAGTGATCTTGGTATTTTTTGAGCAGCCACAATTTTATCACGTATCAAGCGAACAGAGTGTTGTGACCTTTTATATGATTATTTTTTGCCTGTACCCTAACTCAAAAATGTTATCTCAAAAAACTTAACACTAATAACAACTATTAAGTAAACCAAAACCAGAGAATCAGCATCATCATTTGATTAGTCCATCATCGATTTACATTGGCTATATCGTGATGAGGCAAAAGCTTTAATTTAAATACATTCCAATTCAATATCCAAGATTGATACAATAGAATGCGTTAAAACTTATATATATATATATATATATATATATATATATATATATATATATAACATTGGTCTTGTGATGCAGGTGTTCTTCCAAATTGGAGCGGATAACTTCATAAGCACAAGAAAGTGTATGGAATGAAGATTCTTATGATGCTAGAATTGGCTTGTGAATTTGGCAGAGGTGGTAAAAGTACGTGGTTTCTTGAATTTTGTAGGAAGTGGTATTTAAGGAAGAATAGGGATTTTGAAGAAAAGGCTTAGCCTTAACAAATGGATTTGTTATTGGTATAGGCTTAATTACAAAAATGGGAAACGACTATGGAATATGTTTAGAAACTTGAATAGGTTGAGGCATTTTACCCACTGGGAATGACTTTGGTATAGGTTTAAATATTGGAATAGGTAAAGGCTTTTTCACCATTAAAAATGGCTTTGGGATATGCTCAAATACTGGGATAGGAATTGGTTTAACAAATGAAACTGGCTCAGGTATAGGGTTAATTATTGGAATAGGTAGAGGTTTTTTAACAAATGGAAGTGGCTTTGGGATAGGAATTGACTTAACAATTGGAACTGGCTTGGGTTTAGGCAAAGGAATTGGCTTAACAATTGGAACGGGCCTGGGTATAGGCTTAGTAACTGGAATAGGTAGAGACTTTTTCATTATTGGAGTTGGCTTTGGGATGGGATTGGACACTGAAATTGGAATAGGTTTAACAATGGGAATAGACTTGGGTATAGGCTTGGTTATTGGAATAGGTTGAGGCCTTTTCACTATAGGAATTGACTTTGGGATGTGCTCGAAAACTGGAATAGGAATTGGCTTAACAATGGGAATTGGCTCAGTTACAGGCATAATTACTGGAATAGGTAGAGGCTTTACTATTATTGGAAATGGCTTTGGGATAGGTTTGAACAATGGGATAGGAATTGGCGTGGGTATAGTCTTAATTACTGGAATAGGTAAAGGCTTTGTAACTATTGGAAATGGCTTTGGAATAGGCTTGTACACTGGGATAGGAATTGGCTTAACAATTGGAATTGGTTTTGGTACAGGTTTAATTGATGGAATAGGTAGAGGTTTTTTCACTATTGGAGATGGTTTTGGGATTGACTTAACAATAGGAATTGACTTTGGTAAAGGCTTCTTAACCACTGGAGTAGGTACAGGTTTTTTGGCTATTGGACATGGCTTTGGCTTCTCGATTGTTGGAGATGGCTTTGGTATTGGCTTCACTGGAACTGGGACAGGCTTGAACACCGGGTTAGGAATTGGCTTTGGTATAGGCTTAACATCTGGAATCCACTTTGGTATAGGCTTCTGGAAAACTGGGATAGGTAGAGGTAGAGGCTTTGGAAAAGGCATTGGTATAGGTTTAACAATCGGAACCAACTTTGGTACAGGCTTAAACAATGGTATTGGAATTGTCTTTTTCTCTTTTGGAAATGACTCTGTGCCTTTTAACTTTTTATCTGAAGGCTTGACATCAAAGGTAACCTCAGTTCCTGCAAAAAACATTAAATATCATATTGTATACATGTTATAATTGTATTTAGTTGTAGTGTGTCAGTAAAGTGTTGTAGTTCTAGCTGAGAATGAATGTAAATCATTTAATGTTGCTTATGCTATGGTTCTTGGATACTTATATCGTACAAAATATAAAGGAAAGTTGTGTATACACAAGTAGGTTCAGACCACCAACCTGTAGAGGCTTCATTAGCAGATACAGCAGCAGAATTGGCAAAACAGAAGCACACAAAAAGAAGCAGGGGCACCCTGTAGAGCAACATTTGAAAACTGAAACTATTCCTTATTGTGAAGACACCTACCTTGGCTTGGCCACACTACTCACCAAGGTGTGGCAATGAAAGTTGGAAAAGGGAAATACTTCTTAGATTAAGGTTTGAGATGCTCTAGCCTTATAAGATTTGTGTCTATATATAATGGTTTGGCCAGCTTAGGATTGATGTACTTGAAGCGGCTCATATGCTATTACTTCTAGTTTATATTATGAGGTTGTTGGTTAATTTAGTGATCATTAGAGTTAGTTGGGACTGTGCATGTTAGTTTAGAGATAATGGCTATCGGCACCGGCTTTGTTGCTGAGATGGGATCTCATCTAATAATGAACTTTCCCACTTGGGCTATTTTTTGGTTATTATTGTTGGGTCAGTAAATTAAATCTCAATCAATATGGTTGATTAGGGTACTTTTCTGCTACCGCACAATGAAGTACCTAAGAAGTATTTCTCCAAAGTAGAAGTTTTTAACACAGAATTTTCTCCTATATCAGTGCAGGATGATAAAAGTATATATATATTTTTTTTTCCTTCCCTATATTACAGTGCACTCGCTTTTAGGGTAGTTAAAAAATCATACTTAGCACTCATGCGTGATATAATTCTAGGCTAGTTAAATTACACATATATTGTTGTAGCTAAAAATTTACATGATCAGAAATATCAATGGGGTTAGTAAACACCTCTCACATATATATCCCCCATGACTTCTCATCAGAATAACTTTCACCATTTGTGAAGTCGTGTGATGAGTTCTGCATGTGCATACAGTAAAGGCTTTGGAGGCATCTCTAGGATATAAAGTTTCCCTTCTAGCATCTCTATTACTTTATTCATTAAATGGGTTTTGACTGAATGCATCTTTGAAAAAAAAAAAAAAAAACAGAAGAAAAGAAAACTGAATGTATCAAAGTGTAACTTTTCCTTCTTCTTTATCCTCGTGATTATTAATAAAAATGACTTTGATTAATTTAAAATTTGATAAAAGATAAATAAAAATTATTCAGAACTAAAGTGTAACTATAATAATCTTCTCTACTACATTTTTCCTTCCTCTGTGCCATCATCCAATTCTATGTCTTCTCCTTTATTAAATTGATCATAAAATGAAGTTTTCATCGAGAAGAACGTTGAACTCGATACTTGCTAGGAAGTGACCAATCGTGGAATGAATTTATATTGGAAACGCTACTCAAATAAAATGTCTCACCATATTTTAGGTAAAATTGGCTCTTAACTAAATATACATTTTCCTTCAAAATAATAAATAAATATACGTATTATGTGAGTAGCATTTCTAGAAATTTTCAGCTATAAAATACAAAAAAAATACAAATAATACATCACAAAATTATTTACTCAAATGATACAAAATATTGTTAAGGTGAAACCAACTTCTCACCTTTTTTTAGTATATGTTTAGAAATTCATTCTTTTAGAACTGATTTCTAAACATGTCTTTTTAAAATAAAATAAAAAACAAGTTAAGAAATCAGTTTTTGGAGAGTCAATTCGTATTATTGAAATGCTTTTTAAAAGTGATTGATGAAATATCTCAATTAAAAAATAAAAGATTAAAATTATTGATTTGGAAAAATATGAATACGAAAATAAACATGTTTTTATTCTTTATATCTTTATTTTATAGTAGTTTTACAAAAAAAATCACAATAGCAACTAATAGTAGTGACTAAAAACCCATAAAATTACGCAACACAAAAAACTATAGAATAGTTAGATACCAAAACTAAAAGAAGAAGAAGTTGAAATATAGAGTCAAAAGACTAAATAAACCAAAAAGAATTCATAATCAATAAATAAGGAATTATCTAGAGTTGAAATCCTTTGTATTTTAATTTTATTTGATTATTAAAATACATAATTGAAATTAAAAAAATATTTAACCAACAAGTTGAATTGAACTAAAATATTTAAATTACAAAATAGATATAAATTAAATTACAAACAATAGAACAAAATATTTAAATTTGAAACAATACAAAAAAAAATTTAAAATACAAAAAATGTGACATAAACTTAACATTTTTGGCTTGAGTCTACATGGTGGAGGCATTTGTTTTTTGAATGGTCTGGGATGCGACACATGAAACATCGTTTTGGTTGACTCGATTTTCGGATATCCATTTCGGTGTGTATACGAGAGGAGAAAGGATGATCTTTAGAATTTCTTTTCTTCTCTAGATTGGGGCAGATTTTTGGCTGGTGACACAGTGGCCCATACGTTTCGTTGTGCAATTCCCCAGACAATCCTTTGTATACGTTGGAGACACTTTCTAACGTATACACAACATGTATGTAGTTCCTATACTCATGGTGAACATACTTACAAGCAGCAACAACATGAGAACAAGACATGTGCACTTTTTGGAATTTGTCATAGTCACACCATACCTTTCATCTAGTGTGTTGAACCTCTCTCAAGTTAATTGTCTCCTGGATCAAGAACCGTGTGTCGCATCGACCAAACTCAAGAACAATGTGAGAGTTTTCCTTTCTCTATGCATCTTCCATAGCCTTGTTTAGTACTTGCGTATAAACTTTGCCAGATGTAATCATTGTTGCGACTTCTCTCCCTCTTTGGTTGAACAATGCATTACACCTTGTATAGGTTGATTTTACCAGTGCATTTATTGGTAGTTGTCAGCCGCCATCCCATGCGAAAGTCCACTTTTCTCACAGAATCTCCTTAAGTCAATTAATTGCTCAATCACCATTTACTTCCTCCCTCAGATTGTTGTAGTAATGATTGAACAAAGGCTCTATCATTGCATATGTTGAGTAGTTATAAACATACAATTTCAATATTGTGAATAATACAATATTAAATGATATTTAGTATGAAGAGAAAAAAGTTTGACACTCACTCATTGATAATTAGTTTTTTTTATGTTATTGTTCTTGAACCTCTTCATGTAATTTTGTGCAATGTGTCGAATGCAACACACATGCACAAAATTCTATGTCATTCATCCATTATCACGTCTTGAGTATGCAATTTTTATTGACTCGTACCTGTTTGAAATCAAACATAGACCATCTTGTGGATGCCTTTTAAATTTTTGAGAAAGAAGAGTCATGCTTCCGCTATTTCACCCTCGACAACGACAAAGACTATTGGAAGGATTTGATTTTTGCCATCTTGTGCATATATTGCCACAAGGAGGATCCCCCTATACTTACTGTACAACCATGTCCCATTGACCTGAACCACAGACTTGCAATATTGAAACCCATTGATACACGGTCTGAAACTCCAAAAAAGACGATGAAATTTCACAAAACCCTCTATTGTTTGACCTTTTTGTGCTATCATTGATAGTGTTTTTTCTGCACGACCATACCTGGAAAAAATTGTTGTATAGCTTGTAACAATCTCGGTAAATCGTGGAACGATATTTCCCAATTCTGTAGATGTTTTCAATGGCATTTTGCTTTTCCAACCATGTTTTCGGGTACGTGGTAGTGTATCCTTCAATATTTTGACGTGCGTTATCAAGGTTGGCACTGAAGTGGATGGATCATTTTCAATCAACGTGTGGATGCTTTTACTAATAAGCAGATAAGACAACTTTGTATGATCTTATGAGATTGTTGGATTTGAACAGTATGGGGTTCATGGAACTTTCTTGTTTCCAACTTCTTACTTGCAGGGATGTATACTTCCCTTCACCTCCAAGCACAACCATCGTCATCACAAATGACAATTATCTTTGTTGAGTTTAACAATTGTGTCTTGTAGTTATCCCTTTTGCTTACATGATACTGTTGAAAACATGTTGTACTTCTTTTTTTGTTTGAAAACACATCCCTTCAAAGAGACTCTCCATCATATGTTAGACTTCTTCACGATCCAACGTATGACTGTATTAAGAATTTGTAAAATTAAATTCAAGGTCAACATTATGTATGTGTGGTGGCATGTAGTATAATGGTACGGTTGTTATTGGAGAAACATGCTCAGCTTCTTCCTCATGATCTTCCTGGGGTTGATTGCGTAGAACTCCATCTTCATCCTCACAAAATGGACTCAATTCTTCATTAGGTAAGCCAAGCTCTATTGTAAACTTAGGCTCGTTTAGTTGGGTCGATGAGGTAGGTTGTGTTGCAGGGATACTCCACTATGGGTAAGGTTGATCCTCAATAACACCAAATATTCGTGAGTCTAACAAATTGGTGGAAAATGATGAGGAAATAAGTTGAGTAAAATAATATGTATTTGGTTCAAATAAATTTTCTTGTGGTTGGATTAAATAGAATGTATCTTGGGTTGCATTGGATGTATGTGAAACATGGGAATGAGGATTTGAATAATATTGAGGTTCATGAGATACTGGTTAAGGGTTTAGGGTGAAAAGTGTATGTAGCTGGATGTTTGCATACAATTCAATGCATGTAAGAACCTCATGTTGGCGAACAATAGAAATCATACATTTAACGTCTTCGTCATCAACAAGTTGCACTATTGTAAACTTGAGCATTCATCGCCTAACTAGTTGAGTATCGAAATGAAATATCGCAAACTTGGTCCAGTTGTTGAAGTGGGATTCTTTGGTGGGTTTTTCTTTTTAAGGATTCAAGTGTAAGGCCTCACTTTTTTTGAAATAACATTGGGCGGGGGCATTAAAGTATATCTATTTCATCTATTCTGATTATTTGACCATTATAGTGCACTAACCAATTGATAGGTGAGGAAGACATGTTATGTATTATGTTTGCAAAGTTGGAAGAAAGAAATAGAGAAAGAAAATGTTGTGCGGATGTGTTAAATGAAGGTGAATATGACTTCTATATATATGGGTCAGGGTTCAGGTTTTACGACCTAGGGTTAGGGTTTGAAGCATTGGATTCCTTGGCATAAAGCAAAAATGTATTTGATGCACTAGCGTTTGCACAAGTGTACTTGACGCCCTGACGTAAAGCATTGGATTCTCTTACTCATTGGCGTAAAGTAAAAGTGTCTCTGATGCACTAACGTAAAGCAAAAGTATTTTTGATACACTGACGTAAAGCATTGGATTCCCTGACGCACTGGTGTAAAGCAAAAATGTTTTTGATGCACTCGCATAAAATCACTGAAACTTAAAGATTTCATTCCACGAGGGAAACTTTTGACACCTAGATTGTTATGTGTATCAGTTATTTTGGTTAAAACAATGTTTTGGTCCCGTAATTTTCATGTCAATGAAGCCATTAAGACATCTTTCGGGTCTTGATTTGGCCCTAAAATGCATTAATGAAGTGGCCAAAAACAAAAACAAAAAAACCATTGAAACTTAAAGATTATATTCCATACTTCAAACTTTTGGCATTAAAACGCACATGACAAACATTAACTAATACAACAATAAACAACACATATGACGACTACAAATTATTAAATAATAAAATAGTAATCAAATAAATGGGGATGGGGGTTTCTTCAAAACTCGATTCAAGGTTCATTTCTTCATCGAGGTTTTCATCCAAACCCTCTAAATTCAAAGAGCCTGCAGAAATTGGTGGTGAGTGTGAACATTTTGTGTGGGTGGTTCTGCGGTGATAAGATATAATTCAAAGCATGTGCGGTTGGAGTTTCCTGAATATAGAAAACATATTAATTATGTCCTCATCATCTTTTAGTATGCATGCCTTGTACTAAAAACAATCACCGCAAATGATACAGGACATCAAAAATGTATATCCATGACCACTTTACCATTTGTAGAGTAATTTTGTTTCCAATAGTTTGTTTCAAGGCATCAAGTGACATTTTATTGTCAAGTTGAACAATTTTTGGTGAATCGCTTACAAACTTTTAACCATGTTTAGTTGTTGTGATGAAGTCATTATAATATACAATCGCAGTGGCTGATGATGAAGTCATGTTTTAGGGTTTAGGGTAGCAGTAAGGTTTCTCATGGAGGCGATGTATCCTCAGTGCATACTATATTTATAATATTTAATGACTTGTCACATGCACTTTAAAAATAATGACCACGATCCCATCAATGAAATCAATGGCCTAGATAACAACAATTAGAGCAACGAATGTTGAACAACTAAGACCTCACTGACAAAATCAACAGCCTAGATAACACCGATTAAGCAACAAATGTTGAATAACAAAGATCCCATTGATAAATTGTGTTACTATTAAATTTTTTCTATAAATATAATGCTTGTATTACCATCATATACACTCTCTCTTATTCTCATATATCCTTCTTTAACTTCTTCTTGATGTTAGTACCCAAAAAATCTACAACTGTTATTCTTTTTGGAAAACAACACCTTCATAGATCTGGAGAAGTATGTAATACTTTCTGTTTAATTGAATGTTAATTTTGTTATGATTTACAAATATTCATGTTGTTGTTATTTTGATTTATGCAGGTGACATTGAAAGTAAGAATGCACGTTCCATGATGTTCATGAGGGTGAAAAATAATTTTTTTTTATTTTGTTCCTCGTTGCGGAACACGTAACTCCTTACGGTCCTCATGAAACTTGTTTAGAATCTACTCGTTAAAATGCCAGGATTTTAGAAATACCTTTTTGATCGCTTGAAAGGATTCAAAAGGATGATGCCCCTCCAATGGTGATCCACACGATTGTACCTTGAATGCTTAAGCTTCTCTTTCTTGATCCTCCTTCACTTGGTTGCTTGCTAGGCAATGGCAAGGTGGAGGCTTCAAGTGTTTGGTTTATTTCTCAAGACAAAAGATGGTGTCTTGAGTTTAGGTAAGGTTGCAACAATAGAGGAGAGAAGATGATGAAGAAGAAAGAAAAAAAAAACAAGAACTTTGGTTCTTGAAAGAACATTAGCACATAACATAAAGAGTGAAGTGCTATTTATCCTAGGAGCCTATTATCTTGTAATCTTATTCTGATTTGAATCCTAACTCAATCACTCAAAATCAGCCCAAGGATCTATAAATTCGAAATTCAACCTTTCATCATCATATCCCTTTGGTTGTTGCTTTATCTATTTTATTTAAATTAGTAATTCAAATAAAAAACTTGTTGGAAGAAACATTATTCAATCTTTATTGGATATAGTTTTGGATAATTCAAAATTATCCTTACAACCTAACCTCTTGAATTCAAAATTCAAATTTAACTTTCAAACTTAAAATTTAAATTCAAATTCAAATTCAATCTTTATCCTAGTTCATAATTTAAATTTAAATTTGAATTCAAAATTCAAAATTTTAAAATTCAAAATTCAAATTCAAATTTTGAATTTGCCAAAAAACTTATCAAGTCAACTTCTTGACTTACTAGGACTCATGACCCAAAAACTTATTGGGCCTTTTTAACACATTTGGGCCTATTCGTGTAGAAACTAATTTCTCACTAATAGCCCAAATGAGCCGCAAGCTTTAATTGAACTTGGAGTCCAACTCTAAACCAATTACACCTTTAGTCTTGAAAAAGTCCAATAACTATTATTGGTCCGAACTTGCTAGTTATAAACAATCAAGAACAACCTTTTGTATGTGATCCATTAGGCCCAATTAGTCACTGACATAAATGAACCTTTACCAATTAAACTCCTTTAAGAGACCCAATTCATTTAATGACCACATAAGACACTAGCAATGCTCTACGACCCTAGAACTAATTGAGTTGATTAAGTAATTTACCTTTCTGATTTGGATACCGTGCTGGCACCATCCCTCACATCATCATTCACATTTAGTCGAGAGCAAAGATAATGTACCATCTCTCTTAGTTACTAAAATATAACTTTTCACAAAACTAGGAATCTTTTTCTATTGACTCTAATACGGATCATGACTCCTCATGATCTCTTACTTTGCATATATTCCCAAGTCAACTAGAAGTCATTCAAGCCCTACCGATCTTGTGAAAGAATAATCCCTTGTAGGGACTATGAGTCCTTTCAGCATGTTCATCTTCACTCATGTATTCAAGTAATACCCAAAAGTATATTGTTCTCCCTATTTTCGGGCAGATAGAGTTGTATAGTCAAAGTATGACCCTAAGACATAGTGTTCGATGGCATCCTCAAGTCTAAGATGATCCACACTACCAAATGATTAGAGATTTTACAAATCCAATGATACTTTAATAGTGGAGTCTCTCGGTGGGTTAGTTCGACGCTATTTATTCTCTAATAGATCCACCCATGACATCAACTAAGACATCACCATGTCTGTATTCCATGAGGTCCCTACCTTATATCTATATACATGTAGAAGATGTCGTACTAGTCCTTTTTTAGATCACCAATGCCTTTTGTTAGTGATTCAAGACTAGGAACTCATTTTAGGTAATAGACATATAGTGTCCTTGAGTCCTCACTATCATGATCCCTATCATTGATCCTCGAGAGAACACTTGTTCTATTCCTAGGGCTTTTATCTTTAAACACATTAGTATAAAATATAGGCGAGACATAAATATGATAAAGATAAAGTTTGCTCAAATTTATCAACCATGAAATACTAAATAGCAAGAGTTGTTCATCTGATGAAATATATTGTCTCTAAGACACCTACATACTAACAAACATGTGATGTAATCCAGTCATATGCTCAAGCTATGTCTTCTCTAGATCCCAGTATTGAATCTTTGTTAGTTCAAGTCGGGTTTTCAGATGTTGCAAAGCTCCGACAGATTAATATCGACAATGCTTTAGTGACTGCTTTGGTTGAAAAGTGAAGACTTGAATCACACACATTTCGTCTTCCAGTTGGTGAATGCACAATCACTTTGGAAAATGTTGTTCTTCAACTGAGTTTATGTGTTAATGGAAAACAAGTTACTAGCCCAACATATTATGATTGAGAATAAATTTGCGCAGAATATGTAGATGGTGTTCCCCCAACAATGCACTATTGGGATCAACACTAAAACCAGAATGGTTAAAAGAAAACATGTTGACTCTCCCAGCAGAACCAACACCACAAAAATTAGCAACCCATTATAGGGCATACATTTTAGGTTGATTGGTGGGGTCTTGATGCTAGACAAGTCAGGAAATAGAGTTCACCTGATGTATCTACCTCTATTAGTGGATCTTAAATAGGCTAGATGGTATACTTAGGGGGTTCGACATGTTTAGTACATTTGTAGGGCAATTTATCCATGCATCATCCAAAAAAATGGGTCGATGTAAAGTGTTGTTGTCTTGGGCATGGTATCGCATGTCATTCATTCAAATAAGGGTCAAGCGTCAGTCGTCATATCCACTTGCATCTAGGAAACAAAAATTTCTCACTCAAACAAAGATTATTTTTTGTAATGTATTTGACACTAACATATTACATTTCACTAGATGGAGTGACAGAGGACTACGATTTTCTAAAATCTCACATGGTGATGTTATGAGCTACAAATCAAGATTCGATAACATGCGTAACGAGGAGGTTGAATGTAACACCCCATAGGCCTCCGGTGCGTTATCATTAATAATATCATGTTAGCACTTAAAACATCATTTTAAAATGTAGCGGAAGTATAGAATCGTCTTTCTTGATTCATTATGTATGGAATAAACATATCACCTAGAATTCACACACACAAGGCATATTTTTCACACCCCTGTTGATCCAGTTTCGCATATCATACACATATAGACAGATAGCTTGAACCTATAGGCAGATAGTCAAATATACCACAATTATACTCAGGAGGAACATCATATACATATCATCACGAGTTCTGTACATAAATATACATCATAGTCCACACCACAGCATGGTGATACAAAAGAATATCTGCCCTCACTGAGGGTGTACAGAACCAAACAACTCAGGTGTACACACACACCATCCTTTCTCAAGGGTACAAAACATAATCAAAACAAAACTGAGCCTTCAGCTCTCCCTGCTGCTCCTCAGTCAAGCAGCCCAAGTCTCTACTGGGGCCTCCTGCCCTGAGACTGTTCTCCTCTACCAGAAGAGTCACCTGAAATCATAAATCCCCACACGGGGTAAGATACACATCTCAATAAGCTCAGGGTCCTTGGAGGAATCTCCTCCACCCTAGCCCACTTTCCATAACACATACATCAGGCAATCACAAGCAAATGGCCCACTGGCCTGGCCCTCTGGCCCTCATAACAATATGAGCAACATCCAAACATGGCGGAGCTACCTCAACGCCTAAATCAGTGTGAGACCGGAAACTCACACATGTGTCATCCCATTGGGTGCTAACCCTTCGCATGGATGCACATATATGGTACCTCCGAGAATAGAAGGAGCTACCTCAACTTCCATTCCCTTGGTCTGTAGGAATCACCGATTCCCTGGGAGCTACCTCAACCATGAGCCAACCATACTAGGAGGAAACCCATCTCCTAGGGAGGTCCATATCTATCTACTGGCCAATAGATCTATCACAATCATATCACATAACAAGCACAGATGCACACACATATCATTATGAGGATGCAACAACCAAATGCATGCATCATGAATATGACCAGCACTCCTCCAGAGTGTGGTGTGGCAAAAACAAGTGGGAATCATCCCCAGGGACCAAGAACTTACCTGGCAAGGTCTCACTCTGCGATCCTGTCCTTGCTCTGTGGCTCCCGCCACTGACATCCTCGGTGTCAAGCCCTAATCAAGGCATATGAATTCATATCAAAACCAAATACACAGGCATTCAAGCACGGTAATACATAGCATATTCAGAATTCTCCTATCCTAGGGTTCAACCATTTCAGCCCAGCGCACACTAGGCCATCACAGACATATACAAGATCCACTAAGGCTGAGTACCAAGCATCTGAGTCTTCCCAAACTCAATGCAAACACATAACTGAGCACCAACTCATCTCAGCCTCATAATTCAACATATGACTGGAACGGTCTAAGCCTCAATCATGGCACCATTCCGCTAGCCTCTCAGGCTCAGAACAAACATAATCAAGGCTCTAGCATGTCAGAAAACAATCGACAAGTGGCTCTACAACAGTCACACATGCATCCACAGAGCCAAGATTCAAAGTTCACCTAATCAATTTCTGAAAGCTAATCCTTCATCATCTCATCATCCTAAACAATATTCCCTACAGGACCCTGGCCAATTCTAGCCCCAGCTCAATATGGGTCACAATATCCAGAAAATCCCAACTCTCAAAACCAATCGAAGAAACTCGAGTTTCTTACCTCAGTGGCGACCAGAAAAGCTGCAGGACTGCTTTCTCAAGCTCTGTTGTCCCTGCTGAGCTTTGATTCCTTGCCAAACTCAAGTTTCAGAGGGTTCTCTGAGGGAAGGGATTTTGCTCACAAAAGGAATTTCTATGAAAAAGGACGAAGGATTATAGCTTTCTAATCGGTTCTCTCAAGTTCCAAGGTCAGAGGAAAGTGTTTAGGCTAGTATATAATGTCTAAGGAAGCTTGGAACTGCTCTAATGGAGGTCCAGGGCGTTGGAAGGAAGAAGAAGAAGTTTCTTCTTCAGCAAAATGCGATCTGCCCTTAAATACTCAGCCTGCCCGAGGTCTGGCACGGATCACGCCACCTCTGGCGCTGATCGCGCCACTATGGCAGTGGGTCTGGCGCCCCCAGCGTCGCTCCCGCGCCCCCAGCACCGGAATCCAGAGACTTTGGCACCCTCTGCGCCACACCGGCGCCCTCAGCGCCAGATTCCAGACTGTCTGGCACTATCCGCGCCAACCCGGTGCTCCTGCGCCAACTTCCAGAGATCCTGGCGCTACCCACGCCAACCTGGCGCTCCTGGCGCCACAGTCCAGAGGGTCCGGCGCCATCCCTGGCGCCATCAGCGCCACACCCTGAACAGGGTTTTCTTCCAAGGAAACCAGTGCTATCCACGTGAGATCTGGCGCCAAGCTTGAGGGTCCTTACATTCACCCCTCCTTTTAAGGAATTTTGTCCGCAAAATTCAGAAACATACCTGTTATTCAACTCGGGATACAGCAGAAGCAGCTCTTGCTCTCGCTCCCAAGTTGCTTCCTCAGGTGTTCTACCTTCCCATAGTACCTTGAGGATGGGAATCGTCTTGCTGCGGATTGGCTTCTCCATTCTGTCCAAAATCTTCAGGGGTCGTGTAAGACTTGTCAGATTTTCTCTAATCTGAACTGTGTCAGGTTCTACCACGTGTGAGGGATCAGCCACATACTTCCTCAACTGAGACACGTGGAACACATCATGTAGCCCTGACAATTGGGGAGGCAAAGCTAGCCTGTATGTCACTGGTCCTATCCTCTCAAGGATCTGATAAGGACCAATGAACCTAGGACTCAGCTTCCTCACACCTAAAGCTCGTCCTACACCCGTCACTGGAGAGTCTCAGAAACACATGATCACCCTCCTCAAACTGCAAGGGTCTGTGCTTCTGATCATAATAGCTTCTCTGTCGACTCTGAGCCTTCATCAATTTGTCTCTGATCATCCTGATCTGCTCAGAAGTCTCTTGAACCATTTCAGGTCTAAGGAGCTGCCTTTCTCCTACCTCTGTCCAACATATGGGAGTCCTGCACCGTCGGCCATACAAAGCCTCATAAGGTGCCATGCCCAGACTGGCATGAAAATTGTTGTTGTAGGAGAACTCCACCAGAGGTAGATATCGATCCCAGCTAGTACCTTGCTCTAAGGCACAAGCTCTCAGCATATCCTCTAGCGTCTGGATGGTCCTCTCCGTCTGACCATCTGTCTGAGGATGGTAGGCTGTGCTGAGTCTCAGCTGGGTTCCAAAAGCATCCTGAAGTGCACCCCAGAACCTCGAGGTGAACTTCGGATCTCTGTCACTAATAATGCTTTCAGGAATCCCATGCAGCCTCACGATCTCCTTAACATATAGCTGGGCCAACTATTCTGTAATATAGTCAGATCTCATAGGTAAGAAATGAGCAGACTTGGTCAGCCTGTCCACAATCACCCAGATGGAATCACATCTACTCTGAGTCCTCGGTAACCCTACCACGAAATCCATGGAAATGCTGTCCCATTTCCACTCAGGGATCTCTAAAGGCTGGAGCAGACCAGATGGTCTCTGATACTCAATCTTTACCTTCTGACACACTAAACATTTTGTCACATGTTCAGCTATGTCTCTCTTCATCCCTGGCCACCAGAAATTCCTCTTCAGGTCATGATACATCTTAGTGGCTCCTGGATGAATGCTGAACCGGTCCTTATGTGCCTCAGATAGGACGACATCTCTCAACTCGCCCTCAGGCACCACAATACGACCTTGGTACATGACCAAGTCCTGATTCTCCCAGGAAATATCCTGTTGGCCAATCATTGCTCTCACTGCATCATCCTGCTGCTGAGCTTCTCGGATTCTCCTGATCAGCTCATTATCCACTTTGGTCCTGCTCAACTCAAGACCACGAGCACCTTCTGTCACTATCAGGTGCATATCTCTGAATTGCTCTATCAGCTTGCAATCAGAGATCATCAAACATGCAGCAGTCACATTCTTCCTGCTTAAGGCATCAGCAACCACATTTGCCTTACCTGGATGGTACCTCAGTTCGAAGTCATAGTCCTTCAGGAACTCCATCCAACGTCTCTGTCTCATATTGAGCTCTTTCTGATCAAAGAAGTATCTGAGACTTTTGTGGTCACTGAACACTATCAACTTGGCACCATACAAATAGTGTCTCCATACTTTCAGAGCAAACACCACAGCTGCCAACTCCAGGTCATGAGTAGGATAAGACTCTTCATGAGGTTTCAGTTGTCTGGAAGCATAGGCAACCACCTTCTGATCCTGCATTAACACACATCCAAGTCCCCTCTTGGACGCATCACAAAACACCTCAAACGTTCCTTTAGGATCAGGAAGAGTCAACACTGGAGCTGTGGTCAACCGCTCTTTCAGCTCCTGGAAACATTGCTCGCACTCATGGGTCCAAACAAAGGGAACCCCTTTCCGTGTGAGTCGAGTCAGAGGTATCACCAACTGGGAAAACCCCTGGATAAACCTCCTGTAGTAGCCTGCCAATCCCAGGAAACTACGGATCTCAGACACGTCCTTGGGCCTCTCCCAGGACATCACGACCTCTATCTTGCTAGGGTCCATAGATACACCAGCTGCTGAGATCACATGGCCAAGAAACTTCACCTCTGTCAGCCAGAACTCACATTTGGCCAACTTAGCATACAACTGCTTGTCCCTCAAGATCTGAAGGACTGTTCTGAGATGCTCGGCATGCTCCGTCTCCGTCTTGGAGTAGATCAGTATATCATCGATGAACACCACCACAAACTGATCCAGGAAAGGTCTAAATACCCTGTTCATATAATCCATGAACACTGCTGGGGCATTCGTCAGACCAAACGGAATGACCTGATACTCAAAGTGACCATACCTAGACCGGAAGGCTGTCTTAGGTATGTCTGCTGGCTTGATCCGAATCTGATGGTATCCGGATCTCAGGTCTATCTTGGAGAACACTCTGGCTCCCCTCAACTGATCTAACAGATCATCAATACGAGGCAGAGGATACTTGTTCTTGACAGTAACCTTGTTCAACTGCCTGTAATCCACACATAGTCTCATACTGCCGTCCTTTTTCTTTACAAAGATCACCGGTGCTCCCCAAGGCGAGACACTCGGTCTGATAAACTGCTTGGACAGCAGATCCTCCAACTGCACCTTCAGCTCCCTCAACTCCAGAGGAGCCATACGATAAGGTGCCACAGTGGTCCCACACCAGGAACCAGATCTATGGAGAACTCTATCTCCCTCTCTGGTGGTAGCTGAGTTATCTCCTCAAGAAACACATCCATGAACTCGTTCACCACAAGGATCTGAGACAAATCAACACCGGGCTTATCTTCTGTCACACCCATGAAGATATAGCACTGAGCTTCTTCCATAATTGCCTTGCGAGCTTGCAAGACTGACAGGAAAGCGGTGGAACTCGAACCTTCCCCGTCAGAAGGCACAACTACCTTCTTCTGACAACAGTCTAGCATCACGCCATACTTGGTCATCCAGTCTATACCCAAAATCATTTCAAGGGTAGGCATAGCTAGACAAAACAAATCAATAACATAGGCTCTGCCCTCAAACACAAACTGCACGTCCTTGCAACACGTGTTCACCTGACATCTTTCTCTAGATGCAGTGGTAACCTCCATCGGAGGAGCAAAACTGAACTTAGGCAATCTGAAGCTATCAACAACCACATCCTGTATGAAGGAATGTGTAGCTCCAGAATCAAATGATACTCTAACATCACAATCATCGATCAGAACTGTACCTCTGATCAGGTCTGGAGCTCTGGCTGCTTCCTTGGCATCCACTGTGTACACCCGTCCTGCTGTGGGTGCTGTCATCTCCACTGGAGCAGCCTGTGCTCGACTCTCTGTCTGAGGGCACTCTCTAGATATGTGGCCTGGCTTGCCACATCGAAAACAGATGATCTGGCCTGAAGCACATGCCTCCACGTGCTCCTTCCCACAAGCTGAACACTTGGGGACTGATCTCCTCCGTGCTGAGGCCCTCTTAAATCTATCAGAGGGAACAGAGACTCTCAGCTCCTTGCCCTTACCCTTTCCGGGTGGGCCAGAACCACTGGGCCTTCTCCCCTCCTGTCTGACTAAGGAAGTAGGCTGTCTGCCTTGTTGTCTCCGCAAGATATCCTCAACTTGGCGACTCTGCCTCACCAAGGTATCCATATCTCGAGACCCACTGCCGGCCACCAGCAACTGAATATCATCCCTAAGTCCCCTCAGGAACTTAGCTGCTAGAATCTCAGCTTCAGGCAAAGGTCTCCTGAAGTGTGCATATTGGGCTAGCTCATTAAACTGGGCCAGATACTCGTCCACCGTCAAGGTCCCCTGGACGAGTCCATCAAACTCTGCCTGCTTCTGCTCCCGGGCATCTCTAGGAAAATACCTGTCCAGGAAGCAGGCATCGAACAACTGCCAGGTAATCATCTCTCCCCGGCCTCTCAGAAGCTGAGCTGTGGTCTTCCACCACTCATGGGCATCACCCTGAAGCATATAGGTTGCATACAGCAACCTCTGATGGTCGGGGCACTCCATCACCTCAAAGATCTTCTCTAGGGCTTGCAGCCACCTCGCTGCAGCAACTGGGTCATAGCCCCCTGAGAACACTGGAGGGTCATGCTTACGGAAGGTAATCAGCATTTTCCCTCTGGCTGCGGGGTCACTCTTAGCCTCAACTTGGGACATCTGGTCCCCTCGCAGGTGGCTCCCACCAACCTGCTGGCGGCTACCCTCGCCATCATGGGTAGGAGGTGTGGAGGATACTCTGTCATCCCTTTTGAGGTTCTTCACCTCCTCTAGCAAATCATGATTGGCCTTCATCAAGGCTTCATTAACCTCTCGGGTTGCAACCATCTCTCGCTGCATCTCCCCCCGAGTCTGTCTGTTAGCAGCCATTTCTTGCTGCATATCTGCCTGAATCTGTCTATTAGCAGCTAACTCTTGCTGCATGGCGGCTAGTGCAGTCGCAACTGGATCAGACTGGGCACTGGTAGCCCCACTGGTGCTTCTAGGTCTCACCATGGCACTACACATGTACATCACACAGTGAGTTGATCAGGCCCACAGTTAATGTACCCCCATGCAATGCTCATGTCAAACAACAACAATCAAAGCACCAAACAATTCCATACATAATGTTCTCATCAAGAAACCGCTCTGATACCATTAAATGTAACACCCCGTAGGCCTACGGTGCGTTATCATTAATAATATCAGGTTAGCGCTTAAAACATCATTTTAAAACGTAGCGGAAGCATAGAATCATCTTTCTTAATTCATTATGTATGGAATAAACATATCACCTAGAATTCACACACACAAGACATATTTTTCACACCTCTGTTGATCCAGTTTCGCATATCATACACATATAGACAGATAACTTGAACCTATAGGCAGATAGTCAAATATACCACAATTATACTCAGGAGGAACATAATATACATATCATCATGAGTTCTGTACATAAATATACATCATAGTCCACACCACAGCATGGTGATACAAAAGAATATCTGCCCTCACCGAGGGTGTACAGAACCAAACAACTCAGGTGTACACACACACCATCCCTTCTCAAGGGTACAAAAATAATCAAAACAAAACTGAGCCTTCAGCTCTCCCTGCTGCTCCTCAGTCAAGCAGCCCAAGTCTCTATTGGGGCCTCCTGCCTTGAGACTGCTCTCCTCTACCAGAAAAGTCACCTGAAATCATAAATCCCCACACAGGGTGAGATACACATCTCAGTAAGCTCAGGGTCCTTGGAGGAATCTCCTCCACCCTGGCCCACTTTCCATAACACATACATCAGGCAATCACAAGCAAATGGCCCACTGGCCTGGCCCTCTGGCCCTCATAACAATATGAGCAACATCCAAACATGGCGGAGCTACCTCAACGCCTAAATCAGTGTGAGACCGGAAACTCACACATGTGTCATCCCATTGGGTGCTAACCCTTCGCATGGATGCACATATATGGTA
>PYAF01002150.1:99116-118154 GCA_007407185.1 Glycine tomentella | reverse complement strand
AGGAACTGATTTCTCACTTGTTACATTAATTTGTATAATTTGAGTAAATACTTAATTTATTTATATTTTTTGGGTAAAAAAAATCAGCGTTTCTAATATATATATATATATATATATATATATATATATATAACATAAAAATCATAATTAATGGCAGTGATCTAGTTTCGTTTTAATATTATTTTAATTATAATTTCATTATATTTTTCTGGAAACGTATTAAATTATTCTAATACATTAATAAAAAAGTAAAAATAATTAAAAGGATACTCCTAAAAGTTAGAGATGTAAGACATTAAGATTGGATTAATATAAAAATTCTAGAATTTAAGGGAAATTTTGAACGATCCATGTGCTTGGTTTTCAAGTCTATAGTAAATCCCGTCTAGACTTTGGTATTGGTAGATGGTATGATCTATAAATAGGTTTCTTTTTACACCATATCGCCAAAGCTTAAGGTTCTTAATTATTTGGTGAGTTTGTTTAAACTTAAAAAAACTTTAAAATAAATATTACAAGCGTGTTTTTAACTAGATAAGGTTTACTTTTTAAAATAAGTAAAAAAATTACATTTTTTAATAGTAGTTTAAACACATACATTAGAAAAATAAAAAATAACTTATTTTATTAAACGTTTATTTCAAAAAATAAATTTAAATAAACTGATCCTATATATGTTAGATAGAAAATACACGTTATAATTGCATGGCTTCCGAATATGATGCAGTTGCAAGTGTGACCAATGAGAAACAAAGTTGGAGGCTTAAGGTTAGGGTAATGCGCATGAAATATGTTTCCTATTGATGACCCTTCTCACCCATATGCAATAGAAATGGTGTTGGTTGATGAGCAAGTATTTCATGTTTGTATTTTTTTAATTAAACCAAATATAAAATTGTAATGTCACTATTTAAGTTTGTATTCTTCAAGTCTAATCTACAGCTAAATTGAGTTTTCTTTCAGGTGTGACAATATGTTATATACAAACTGGTGGAAGAAGATCAAAATCTTATGTTAGCAGTTGGTGGATGGAACTCTAGCAGCGCATCACACCTGCAAGAGATAGCTGAGGAAATATGTAGCCCTTTTTGTATTGACAGTGAGCAAAGAATTGGTCTAAGTAACAGAATTGCATACAAGTTTAACATAAGCATGCATTCAAATTTCAAATATTTATACCTTGTCAAAGTTTTATGTCTATCTTTTTAGCCTCCACTAATAATATATACTGAATACTACTATGGGGATGCCTAGATGAAACTGATAAGAGAGATATTGTATGAGGCTTTTACTTTCTTGGTTTTTTAGATTAATATATATTGTTGCATCCAATATTTACATGTGACACTGTTTTGTGATTGATAGTTAGGTCCATCTGTTGGAGAAGAGCTTTGAAGAAGAGAACAAGGAAGACCAATTGGCTAAGAAGCTGGGACTGCAGCCTTGACAGGTGTGTATGTTTGGTTTCAGAACCTCAGTGCTCGAGAAGAATAATCAGGTTGTGAAATATTTTCTAATATCTTTATTATTCAGTGTGGGATCAGTTATTGGGCAAGGTCCAAGTAAACCACAGTCTAAAACGGGGGCATGGTAACAGGATAATGATGGACCTTTTTTTTTTTTTTTTTACTAAATTATGTGATTTTGTAAAATTATATATGAAATTAGTGTATTGTTGGAGATACTTGATTTTGATAATCTTCACTTGCTACATTTACCTCCATTCTGAAGGTGATATTAATAGTCAAATTTTTAAATTATTCCACAAATTAAAAAAAAAATTCTTAATAATAATAAGGGGTGTTATAATTATGATAGATAGGATTTCTGTCCATTATCATTGCCATATATATCATCCTATTGATCATACCCTCTACCACTGACCTCATCACGTACTCTCATCGCCTTGTTGGTTCTTCAACTAACACTATACATAACACAAAGACCTCGAGGCCTCAACGTAGGGGATTCAAACTTTAGAATGATGCGGATTTAGTCCTTCATTTCTAAAAATTCATCATGTTTTCTTAAAGTTAAGGTCTAAATCTACATGTTATTTTATAATAAAAAAATTGAAGGGTAAATTCCTTAATATAAAACTACAAGGGGACCTTAACCACATTTCGCAGAAAATATAAGAACTAAAAACACATTTTTCTACTAAACCTTGAAATTGAAGATCACTAGTTAAGTTTCTTTGGTAGTCTATATTTTTTTTCCGACAAATGTTAGTTGTTAATTTTGTCAAGGTAAGAAAATTAATGATTTTTCTGTCTTTAACTATTTGTAAAACCTTTATTTCTGAAACACTGCATGTAAATATTTTCAATTTTAACATTTAAATTTCAACATTTTTCTCTTTTGTTCGGTCTGCATTTTCTAAGGAATTTGTTCATATTGGTTATTTTAAGTCACCAATATATATTATATATTGGTATGTGATCTTTTGTTGAAAACATTTTTTTCTCCTTTAAATAATATATTGTATGATTATGTGTTTCCTGTATGATTTCAGTTTAACTCTTTTGATGTTTGATCTGCTTCTTATTAGGGTGAAGTTGAGCAGATTTCACTTACAAAACCAAAAGCTCAAGGTCGTCATATTGAAGGTTTTTTAGAATATCTGAAGGATATCATTGGAACCAACAAATATGTGGAAAAGATTGATGAATCACACAAATTGTTAGCAATCTTTCCATTTCGATTATGAGAAAACAGAACATGCAACTATCTCAATCTATGAAACCATTTATACTTGTTTTTTTAAAATTAAATATACATGTCTCACCTCTCTCACATAGCATTTAAGGTTTCTCTCGCCTCTCTCCAGGATTTTTCAATGCCATAACTTTTGTTGCTACTTGCAAGTGTTGACCGTCTTAGAATGTCACATTCTAAGACGGTTCAATAACCAACGTAGAATGTTTTACCTTTCAATGACGTTGACTAAAATGAGAGTTCTAGAACCGACGTCGAATGAGTCAAATAACTGACGTATAAAGCGTTGTTTGTAATAGTGACGCCACCAAGTATGGCCATCGTCGCAGCTTTTATTCGTTTCCCTTGGCTGCATCAATATCAGGTTCTCAACGCTAACCTGAATATCATGAATAAGAGCTCTGGTCGGTCTGTTCACAGCATAATCAGATAGAAGCTTTTGACGAATAACAAGCTCGTTCCTTCTCCACCAAATTCGGTCCAGTGACTCATAGAAAAATTATGTTGCTCCCTCATATTCTGATATTAATTCTCAGCCAATCATCAATGTCTTGCTTGAAGAAAAGGGACTGATCATTAACCTTTAGCAACTTCCAGATCTTTTAATTAATTTTAATAGTTTCTGGAGTTAAATTGACAATATCTTTTAATTTGAAAGACTTGAAAATATCAATTTATTCATTTTTATTATCAGTAAAATAATATCTTATCAATTAATGGTCTCTAAAACGCATTTTAAGTTTAATATTTTCATATTCTTACATTCACAAAATACTTCAGTTCTTCTTAAGCTTAACTCGATTGCTTGTCTAATCTTCGGTGCTCTAGCCTCTCTATGGAAGCAATAGGTAATACAAGTTATGTCCCATTGTTCTATGAGGAACTTATCTTAACCTTTAAGTTCCTGGTTTTGTCCGTGCATAGCATTGTGTGATTCATGATTTACATAGAAAAGATCCAGTTTAAATAGCTTAATTTACATATTTATATGTTATTAGTGTTTCAGTTGTGCAGATGCAGTCTATTGGAGTAATGTGTGAGTAAAGTCTCACATCAAATAAGAATGAATAAACCATATAAGTGAGGAAAAGACCCATTAATTTAATGTTTAATATTTTGAATTAAAGTGTAATGTCAAGTTCATTATGTGATTGCTTAAGGCTCAATGGTAAAAATCTTTCTGATATTTACTCCTAAGATGCACCACATTGTCACAATCTCAGTTAGGGCAATTACATCATGTTGTGGTCTGGGTGTGCAACCACAATTTGTTACTTATTAAATAAGCAAAGTGTTCTGGCTTAATATATGATTCCCTTTTTGTTGCGAGTACCCTAATTCAAAAATGTTATCACACAAAACTCAAAACTAATAACAACTATTAATTAGTAAACCAAAACCAGAGAATACGCATCATTCCTTGATTAGTAGATCATCAATCGAGTTACAATAGTGGCTACACTTGGCAGTTTCATAGAGGCAAAAAAACTTTTACATTCCAATTCAACATCCAAGATAAATACAATAGGATACATGCAAACCCGTACAACATTGATCTCGAGACACAGGCATGGCCATGTAAAGATTGCAGTGGATATCTCCTTTCAAATTGGAGTGGATAACTTCATAAGCATAAGAAAATATATGCAATAAAGAAGTAGTATTCAAGGAACAACAAGTTTTTGAAGAGAGGCTTATATAGGTTTTTAAAAATGAAATTTGTTCTGGTATAGGCTTGATCATAAAAATGAAAAATGGCTATGGAATAGGTTTGGAAATTGGAATAGGTGAAGGCTTTTTAACATATGGAAATGGCTTTGGTATAGGTTTCATCATTGGAGGAATAGGTAAAGGCTTTTTCACGAATGGAAATGGCTTTGGAAGAGACTTGAATGTTGGGACAGGAATTGGTTTAACCGTTGGAACTGGCTCAGGTACAGGCTTAATTGTTGGAATAGGTAGAGGTTTTTTTAGCAATGGAAGGGGCTTTGGGATTGGCTTAAACATTGGGATAGGAATTGGCTTTGGTATAGGCTTAATTACTGGAATAGGTAGAGGCTTTTTCACTATTGGAAATGGCTTTGGGATAGGCTTGAATACTGGAATGGGAATTGGCTTAATAATTGGAATTGACTTGGGTATAGGTTTATTTACTGGAATAGGTAGAGGCTTTTTCACTATTGGAATTGGTTTGGGGATGGGCTTGAACACTGGAATAGGAATTGGCTTAACAATGGGAATTGGTTTTGGTACAGGCTTTGTGACTGGAATAGGTAGAGGCTTTTTCACCATTGGTGTTGGCTTTGGGATGGGCTTGGACACTGGAATAGGAATTGGCTTAACAACCGGAGCTGGATTAGGTAAAGGCTTTGTTACTGGAATAGGTTGAGGCTTTTTCACGATTGGGATTGGCTTTGGGACAGGCTTGAAAAATGGAATAGGAAATGGCTTTGGGATTGGCTTGAACACTGGTATAGGAAATGGCTTGGGGATGGGTTTGAACACAGGAATAGGAATTGGCTTAACAATTGGATTTGGCATGGGCACAGGCTTAATTACAGGAATAGGTAGAGGCTTTTTTACTATTGGAAATGGCTTGGGGATAGGCTTGAACACTGGGATAGGAACTGGCTTTACAGTTGGGGTTGGTTTTGGTACAGGCTTAATTACTGGAATAGGTAGTGGCTTTTTCACTCTTGAAGGTGGTTTTGGAATTGGCTTAACAATTGGAATTGGCTTTGGTATAGGCTTCTTAATCACTGGAGTAGGAATAGGTTTCTTTGCTACTGGGCATGTCTTTGGCTTTGGTTGTTCCAGTATGGGAGATGGCTTTGGTATTGGCATAACATCTGGAATTGGCTTCTTAAACACTGGGATTGGGAATACTGGAATTGGAATTGGGTTTGGTATAGGCTTAATATCTGGAATCCACTTTGGTATAGGCTTTTGGAAAACTGGAATAGGTAGAGGCTTTGGAAAAGGCATTGGTATAGGTGTAACCATTGGAACCAACTTTGGTAGAGGCTTAAACAACGGTATTGGCAGTGTCTTTTTCTCTAGAGGAAATGGCTTTGTATGTAAAGGCTTGCCATCAATGTTCACCTCCGTTCCTGCACAAAATATATTGAATATCATAATGTATAACATGTAATTAATGGTTATATTTAGTTGTAAATTGTAACATGTCTCAAATGAAGTCTTGTGACTCAGGTAATTGTTCTACTGCTACGTGATACTTATTTTGTACAGCAAAAAAATGGAAAATTATATATACACAAGTAGGTCCAGAGCACCAACCAGCTGTAGAGGCTTCATTAGCAGTTACAGCAGCAGAATTGGCAAAACAAAAGCATAGAAGAAGCAGCAGAGGCACCCCTTGAAAAGTGTAACTCTTCCTCATTGTGCAAATACCAAGGCCACACTACTCACCAAGGTATGGCAATGAAAGTTGAAAAGTGAAATATCTAGATTAAGGCTTGAGATGCTCTGGCCTCATACGATTTGTGTCTATATATATATAATGCATATGGTCTGGCTGGCTTAGAGTTTATGTACTTTGAAAGTCTCGTGATATTAACTTGTAGTTAATAGTATGAGGTTGTTGGTTAATTTAGTTACCATTACAGTTAGTTGACAACATGCATGTTACTTTTAGAGATCAATGGCTATTAGAACCGGCTTTGTTGCTAGATGGGATCACTTCCAATAAATGAACTTCCCTTCTTGGGCTATTTTTGGGTAATTATGTTGGAGTACATTGAAAAAGTTACTCACATATAATGTCTCACCACATTTTTTTTAATGCTTTAATGTCTCATAGTATTTCATTTATTTAAAATTACCTCTTACTAGAGATACAGATAAAAAAAAATACATGAAAAAAATCCAAATTAAAGACAATGAGCTTCTTACCACATTTTTGTTTTAATATTTTTAGAAATAATTTTCTGTTATATTCAATATTAATTTCATTATAATTTTTCAAGACACAAAATAAAATGAGTTTAATACCATGGTAAAAAAATTAAAAACAATCAAAAGGACACTCCTAAAAATTAGAGATTTAAGTCAATAGGATTTGACTAATACAAGGATTTGTGTAATATGCATTACATGATAAAATGAAATGTTCTTTGGTGTTATTATTATTTTTAATTTAAAAAGACTATACTTAAAACCATGTAACTCTTATAATATCTTAGCTATTAGTAAAATTTCAAAAAATTATTTAAATGCATGTAGGTTTCATAATAATATTACTTAAATTTTATGACGAAGAAATTTTCTTCCATTCGCCATAATAATGATAATATTAGGCTGTGATAGTTGTGAATAAAGTGGCACGTGAATTATCTGCCGACATGAAACAAGAGATGAGGGTTGATCTTTTGATCATATCAAATCAGTTGGGAAATTTATTTAGGTTATGGAATTCAATATTTCACCTCGGGCTATGATTATGAATTTTAAAGGTGAAAATATATAGTTAGGCTAGGACCAATAGTGTCCTGCAACATGTCCTTCTCAGTATATTTTAATTTTGTCATTACGACATGAAAAATATCTCTAACTACCGTAGACATTAAATGTATAGTTTTACTTAATTTATTATTTAAAATTTGAACATTTTTATTTTATTATAATATTATTATAAAATATTTTCTTTTTAGATTTTAGTTTTAAGAGACCCAAGGAAAAAAAAAATCCAGCTACAAGGAATTAATCGAGTGAAGTAAGATAGAATTTCACATCTAAGTATCTTAGAGTCCTCACTCGTTTTCATGGGTGAAGTAAATGTAAGGATATAAGAATTCTTTGAGTCCTAAGATTTTACCTTCTTCAACTGAAGCACCATCCCTCCTAAATATTTCACTACCAAAAAAACTAGATCATAGGTTTAACGACATTTCTTATTTTGGTAACTAGTATTTGTGACCCCTGCGCATACACACGGATCTTTCGACTGGTTGCACGCGCATTTGATAATGTCTTAAAACTATAAGATTCAATAAAAAATAAATATTTTTTAAATTGAGAGCATAACATAAAATAAATAAGTTTTGGACAAGAGTGAATAAGTTATAAATTTAAATATTAGTGACATTGATATCATATGAAGACATTATATTGAGAATTAGTTTCTCAATAGGCATGAAAATAACAATACAGATAGATGAAGTTAATTAGCCATCTATTACATAACATAATAAAAAGAAACTAAGCAAAAAGTATAGATGCACGAAGTATTTTTTTACTTTCAAGCATTGCTATTTTGCTAGAGCTTTTTTTCAAAACTATATACATATCACAAGGAAACATATATGTCTACTCCTTCATCCTACCAAATTAAAGGAATACATGATAATTAAACATTTTCCTCCTTCTGTACATTCACGGGACACTACATTGTTCAATTATATATATATATATATATATGAAGGATTCTTGAAAATCTACGAAAAGTGAATTAGATATAGTACGTTTAAATGTTATAAGATTATTTTTGTTTTACTAATCAAAATGAGATAATTACCTCTTAAAGCGTGAATGCAATCTCCTCTTTTTCTCTGGTAAGTCCTCTCTTGGTTTCCTCAATCGATTACGAATGACAAATCTTCTGTATTATTCTCGAATAAGGGAGAGGGAAAATGTGTAGGTACTTTTCTATTTCAGAGAGATGACGACAACAATTGTATTTGTCTAGAGCAAATAAGATTATTATATAGGAAACTAAGAAACTAAAACCTAGATCTCTTGGATCCTTGCCATACACTTAAATCCAATAGTTTTTGTATAAAGAGCATTCTTAACAATCTCCCACTTGCTCTTGAGTACAAACTTAAGCTTAAAGCTCAAACCCACGTAACTCACTTTTCATCATCAACTGAAAATGTATCACCCTTTGCGCTCAACTTTATTTAACAGTTGTGAACTAATTCATCAATTGTAAGAACCTATGATCATGTCCTCCATGAATGTATCCATATGATCTTATACTCTACAATTGATCCGGACCTTTGGTGTTTGTAAATTTTGTGTGCATACCATAAATGAATAATACCTCATTTATAACTTTCAAAAAATTTAATGTCATGATGTCTTGCTCAAAGAGCACAAAATAAACAAAGTGAAAATTCAATCTCCAAAAGCTATAGCAAGTCCAGAATCTTCTTAAGACCCATAGATGTAACATGCCTCTCGAACACACGTTCAGGCAAACTCTTTGTAAAAAGGGTCACTAAGGTTTTCTTCCGATACTATCTTGATTACCACTATGTCTCCTTGGAAATTTGAGTCTATGTAACCAATGGTTTCAAGACTCCCACTAGAATAGACCAACATAATTTCTCGTTCTCTGAAGATACTTGAGTATATGCTTAACTGTTATCCAGTGTTCCTCTCCTGGATTGGTATTGACTGACAACTCTCACTGCACGATAGATGTTTGGCCTGATGCACAACATAGCCTGCATTAGACTACCTACAACCGAAGCATAAGGTATCCTACTCATGCGTTCTCTCTACTCAGGAATCTGAGGAGAATACTCCTTAGAGAGATGAATCTCATGCCTGAAGGGTAAAATTCCCTTCTTAGAATTCTCCATGCTGAACCTGGCAAGGACCTTGTCAATATAGGAGGCCTGGAACAATGCCAATAATCTATTCTTACGGTCTTGTAAGAGTTTAATATCAAAAATATATTTTTTCTCTCCCAGGTTTTTAATATCAAAATGCTTGTTCAACCAGGTCTTTATGTCTAACAATACCTCAGTGTCATTTCCAATGAGGAGTATATCATCTATATAAAGCACAAGAAAAGATATTGCTTCCCCTTGGATTGTTTTATATTCACATGGCTCATCAGGACTTTTCTCAAAACCATAAGATTTAACGGCTTGATCAAACCTAATGTTCCATGACCTGGATGCTTGATTAAGTCCATTAGATAGACCTTTGCAACGTGTATACCATGTGTTCCTGCCCTTTGACTATAAACCTTTTTGGTTGCTGCATATAAATGTCCTCTTCTAAATTTCCATTTAGAAAAGCAGTCTTGACATCCATTTGCCAAATCTCATAATCGAGACTTGCTGCAATAGCTAAGAGAATCCGGATAAACTTAAGCATGGCTACTGGTGAAAAGGTTTCTTCATAGTTTGCACCTTCTATTTAGGTGTACCCTTTTGCCATCAATCTAGCTTTGAAGGTTTCAACCTTTCCATCTGATCCTCTCTTTCTCTTGTAGATCCATTTACACCCAATGGGTTTTATCTCTTTAGGTGCTTCTACAAGAGACCAAACTGAGTTAGAATGCATAGATTCCATCTCACAATTCATAACCCTAAGCCATTCCTGAGCATTAACAACTTCAAGTGCATTGTAGTAACTAGTGGGATCGTCATCTCTTTCAATGGTGACAGCCTTATATGATTCTCCCAATAAGAAATATCTTGTGGGTTTACGAATCATTCTCCTACTACGACTTTGCCTAACTTGTTTTTGTGCATCTACAGGAGGATCCAAGAAAGGTGGATCAATAATTTCTTGAAGATCCTCATTAGGTGGATTAACCAAATCTTGATTTTGTTCTTCAACAATTGGTACTTGCATTTCTACAGGTTCCACTTGTAGATCATTATGTTGAACTTCTGGTTCTGTACCTAGTTCCTGTGTATGTTCACCTTCAGGTATAATTTTCCCTCTTTGAACAACCATAGGAACATAAGATGGAACCACTTGAGGTTGAGTTAAAACTTGACCTGAGACAAGTTCATCAAGAACAATCAAACTCTTTGGTTTGTAATTTGTCATATAGTCCTCCTTTAGGAAAGTCGCATGAGTGCTCACTAAGACCTTCTTACCTTTTGGACTATAAAACATCCAACCTTAGTTCCTTTAGGATAGCCTACAAACATGCACACTTTTGTACGTGATTTTGCTTTATTTGGTTTCTGTTGTAAGACATGTGCCGAAGCACCCCAAATCCGAATATGGTTCAAACTGGGTGTGCGCCCATTCCATAGTTCTGTGGGTGTCATTGAAACAGATTTAGATGGAACTAAATTTAATAAGTACATGGCAGATTAGGCTATCTCGAGAATGATTCAGATAGAGACGAATAACTAAGCATGGACCTCACCATTTCTAAAAGGGTTATGTTTCTCATTTCAGCAACTGCATTCTGCTGGGGTGTCCCTGGAGAAGATAATTGTGAAATTATCCCTCTTTAGTCAGGTAAGACCTGAACTCACCAGATAAGTATTCACCTCCTCGGTCAGACCTAAGAGTCTTGATTTGAACACCAAAATGCTTTTCTGTCTCAATCTTAAACTCTTAGAATTTTCCAAAAGCTTTGAACTTATGACGCATAAAATATATGTATCTAAATCTTGAGTAATCATCAGTGAATATGATGAAGTACCCATACCCTCCTCTGGCCTGGACATTTATTGGTCCACATACATCAGTATGTACCAATTCTAGCTGAAGTGTGGCATGATTTCTTTTGGCCTTGAAAGGTCGCTTTGTCATTTTACCCTCTAAGTATGATTCACATACTGGTAACGGTTCAAAAACCAGGGATTTTAAAATCCCACTCTTGACCAAATCTTGTATCCTGTTAGAGTTAATATGACCTAATCGCAAATGTCAAAGATAAGTTTCATTGGAAACCATTCTTTTCTTAGATAGATGAACATGCTTTTCGTCTCCTAATTCAACATGATTAACTTCATGGGGTATAGGACTAAGGAAATAAAGACCATTAAACAAAGTACCAGAACATATAAAAGAAGATGAACTCCTTATAGAAACTGAGGAATTAAACTGAACTGTTAAACCAAGTTTATTCAAACAACTAACAGAAAATAAATTACTCTTAAAATCTAGAACAAATAAATAGTCATCCAAAACCAAAGTTCTACAATTATTAAATGATAAAATAACTTGTCCTACTGCTAGTGCATAGACAAGCTCCCCATTTCCAAGTCTCAAAACTCTTTGTCCTTGACCGATAGACAAACTATGTTTGAACAACTCCAAAGAGTAACAAACATAGTTAGTGGCTCCTGAATCAACTATTCATCTATCACTGTAATTCTCCACTAAGAAAGCCTCAATCACAAGTAGCACATTCTACTTTACTGAACTGCTAGGAGTAGCAAACATGTCATCAAGAGTCTGGAGCATTTATACTCCACTCTCAAGCATGTTCACTTGCTCCTACAAGTGATTAATGAGACTTGCCAGAATATAGCAACGAACTGCAACATTTGCCTTTTCCCAATTAGAAAATTTTTTCTTCGTTTCCTCATAAGCATTTTCTTCAGGTTGTGCTGCCTTAAGGGTAATCAGGACAAAGTTAAGTTTCTCATATTGCAGAACAATATCCAAATTAGTTTTCCATTGTTTGTAGTTTGTACCATCGATAGGTTTTAACTCAAGATAGTAGCTAACAGATTGAAAAATGACATTTTCTGAAGAAAAAATAAAGCACACAATTTACAATCATACAATAAACATACTAGTTACAAGTAGATTCCTTAACTACATTTGTTCATTGTTACAATTCTTTATTTATCCTTACAAGGTTTACGTTGGGCAAGTCACTTGTAAAATACTGAAATTGTTAGTTGGGGCTTTAGTGCCATTACCAGAGTCTCCTTGGAAGGGTTAATAATTTTACCAAATTTGAATTTACTTAACCATCGTTCAATTTCAAAAATTATCCTTAGTATCCAAGCATTGCCGACGTTAGGTCGTACAATACTGTACTAAATTTTTTGAATTTGTTGAGATCCAATCAAATAAAATTTGGTCATCCTTATCCGTTGGGGCTTCACATGACCATTTTATTAATGGACCCACAATAGAGTCCGTAGGTTTAAAAAATTAATATTTTAATTTTAAAACCTTCACTCATTCAATATTTTGTTACAAGGAGTTTAAAAAAAATGTTCAATCATTAATCTAGAATTTGAAATTCATAATAATTATTAATTTGAATTCAAAATCAATTTTTAAAATAGTTAATCCAATCATTAATCTAGAATTTGAAATTCATGATTATCATTAATTTAAATTCAAAATCATTTAAAAAAATAATCCAATCATTAATCTAGAATTTGAAATTCATAATGATCATTAATTTAAATTCAAAATCAATTTTAAAAAAATAATTCAATCATTAATCTAGAATTTTAAATTCATAATGATTGTTAATTTGAATTCAAAATCATAATAAATCTAATCATTAATCTAGAATTTGAAATTCATAATGATTATTGATTTGAATTCAAAATCATTTAAAAAAATTAATCTAATCATTAATCTAGAATTTTGAAATTCATAAGGATTATTAATTTAAATTCAAAATCATAATAAATCTAATAATCTATCTAAAATTTGAAATTCATAATGATTATTAATTTAAATTCAAAATCATTTAAAAAAATTAATTCAATCATTAATCTAAAATTTTGAAATTCATAATGATTATTAATCATAATAAATCTAATCATTAATCTAGAGTTTTAAAATCATAATTATTATTAATTTGAATTCAAAATCATTTAAAATTAATTAATCCAATCATTAATCTAGAATTTGAAATTCATTAATCTAAGAATCTGCGGAAGCGTAATGGACCTATAACATTTAAATGTTATAAGATCATCCTTGTCTTTCTAATCAAAAGGAGATAATTACATCTTGAAGCGTGAATGCAATCTCCTCTTTTTCTCTGGTGAGTCCTCTCTTGACCTCTTCAATTGATTACGAATGACAAATTTTCTGTACTATTCTCGAATAAGGGAGAGAGAAAATGTGTAAATACTTTTCTATTTCAGAGAGATGACAACAACAATTGTATTTGTCTAGAGCAAATAGATTATTATATACGAAATTAAGAAACCTAAACCTAGGTCTCTTGGGTTCTTACCATACACTTAAGCCCAATATCTTTTATATAAAGAGCATTCCCAATAATATATTAATATACATGTATACATACATATATATATATATAGGCAAATCATTAAACTATCCAGAAAATTTAAGAAAGAAGAGGAAGAACTAAATAAAAAATGAGATGAGAGAGTTAAAAAGGGTAGTTTTTTGGAAATGTACAGGGAAAGAATGAGATGAAACTCAAAAAAAATGCTCAAACTTCAAAATTTGAAACTAATAAAAAGAGAGGGAGAAGAGTGAATGAAAAGCAAGGGACCACCAGAGTAAGGGAAAAGTACTAGGGTATGTGTGTTGTCTAAAAATAGTTGCATTTCTATCCATTTCCAATCAACCTGTTGGTTACTCATGTGTTTAACGATAGGAATGAAGAGAAGTAACCTCACAAAGTAAATAATTCTGCTATAAGATTATATATAATTTATAGTATAATCAGATTTTAGTGTTCATTTCATTGCTATAACAGACTTGTAATTCCTTTTGGGCTATTGAATAACTATTCAAATGTGTACTATAAGATGTTGGCAAAACGTGTTTCAACCATAAAGTTAAAATAACAATCACATTCCAGATCATGCTTCTATTGAGAAAACAATCAAGATATTTCGATTCTGAGCATAAAGTTCAAGTGACATGTTCATGTTCAATCGTTCCCTAATAAATCCCCTACCTAGCAGCAAATAACTATAAAAATTAAAATTATGTAGCAGTTAGTAAGTTAGAATCAACTCAGCAAATGCCTCTTTAACAACAGGGTCTCATTCTAATTCTTCCCTGGTGAATCCCATAGCTATAGCAAAGGTTGTTTACCACAATATAATGAATATCATCCCCTGCAAGAATAAAGGACAATTTATCAAAATGGTGTCCACAATATAACGAATATCATCAGGAATGAAAAATTTATTATTTAGAGATCAATAAAAAACAATTTATATACAATCTACTATACTTTCCATCCCTTACATCCTTACCCAGGGCATATACTAATCAAAATTCTGATTCTAAAAATCAAAATCCATCATTCCCTTAACCAATGTATGCTACATTATACAACCCACTCATTTTACCAACCAATAATATAATCTACTATTACTATAAGCGAAGAGGGGCTATTGATTTTACAAAAGTGAGAATAAAAACAATGTAGAATCTCGAGCAGCAAAAATTGAGTAAGAATCAATGACTTCTTCGTCAAATACCTTCCAATCGTTGGTTGATATCTATGTAGCACGGATACGGCAAAAAAAGATTTCTCAACGTATCGGACACCCGTCCAATACGGGTTCGCAAGAAAAATGGGATTTTACGTATCAGAAGGAGAACATGTATTTTTGTAAATAAAAAATTGCCCAAATTGGTGCTCTGCTTCGATTTGTGCTACATAGCTTACCTCTTCGATTTTTTTTGTTCGTCCATTTTGTGCACCTCCGCCGCTGCCGCTGCTCCGGCCATAGCTGTCTTCCGCGTTCGCTGCCGCCGTGCTGCTCCTCCAACACCCGACTCCTCCGCTGCGCTGCTCCTCCGCCGCACCGCTCCTCCGCCATGCTACTCCTCTGTCGCGCTGCTCCTCTGCTGCATTGTAGCTGCTCTTCCGCGTTCGCCGTAAGCCCATAACCGCAAGTGAAGCTTGTGAATTTTTTTACCTCATTTTTTTCCTCGTTCGCTGTAGCCTGTAGCTGCTTCATTTTATTTTACCGCATTTCTATTACCACTGCTGCTTATAATTTACATCATTTATATTACCATTCAATTTGTAACTCTCTCCCTGTTCAAATCATTTTATTTTAGTTGTTTGTTTTTTTTAGCCCTCAAGTTGTTTGTTATTTTACAATATCTGTTTTTAGCAATTTAAAAGAAAATATTATGTTTTTAAATATAATTCTGTTTTGTTATTTTACATCATTTACATTCTCCTCAAGTTATTTTACATTATTTTTTCTTTCTATTTAAAAGCAAATATTATGTTTTTAAATATGATTCTGTTTTGTTTTGTTAACATAATATAGATAATTTATTATTTGTACTTCTTTAATTTTTCTTTTATTAATATAAAATACACTCTATATAAAAAATTATTATTTAATACTAAGACGTATCAGGAACGTATCGAAATATTAGAATTTTTGAAGAACTTATCGAAGTTTCGTATTGGGAACATATTGAAAACGCTGTCCGATATCGGTGCTACATTGGTTGATATAATAGCTACAGTAATAACTTCAATTTTGTGAATATTGAAGTGAGAATCCTATCCTTGCCGGAATCTGAAAGCCTAACAATTGATATACCCAAAGTGAGAATAAAAAAATGCAGAATCTCAAAAAAATATAACACCAAAAAAATAGAAGAATATTATTTTAATTAATATAATTGTCTGTTTTCATCAAGCAAAAGCTATGAACATATTGCTACTTGAGAAATTCTTCTTCCACCATCTTAGTGACTATACACGCACCTTAACTCTCAATCTCGATGACAAACCTAATTTTCTCCTTTTGGCTTATAAGTTCTTCATTGTTAAGCGGTCAAGAAAGGATCAAATGAAGAAAAAAAGGGGGGGAAACAAAATATCAATAAGATAGAAAAAGAAAAAAGAACAAAATCACCAGCCAAGAGGAAAGAAAAAGATTGACTTACTTTGTTATGGAGACCAGTGATGTCCTAACAAATCCTGCAAGTTAGGATTAATTGAAAATGAGTCTCTTCTTGAAATTTGCTAAGGAAAAATATAGATAGGGAAACAAAAAGCATTTAAAACCGCTTATCCTCGGGAGAAAGAAGATTCACGTTCTTCTGAAATTTCAAAGTGCAAGGAAACATTCACAAATAGATAAAATAAATACATCAAAGATAAAACCATAAAAATGACAAAAAGGAACGAACTTATCATATCAAACCGTTGCTGTTTTTTTCCCTTTCCTTAAACCCTATGCAGAAACAGACCAAAAGTCGATACCAAGCAAATCACAGAAAAAGGACCCATTGTATACCATGAAACCCTAGTTTCGCAACCCCTTCCTCAAACCCTAACCTGTTTGCCCTTTCCTCAAACTCTAACCAAAACGAACCAAAAGACAGACTCCAATATCAGTAGAGAACTGTAGAGAGGAAGGTGAAAACAGGATTTGGGAGTGAAAGAAAAGAATAAAGAGGGAGAAGATGAGAGCTTAGATGGTTTTAAGCATAAAGAAGTGGAGAAAGAAGAAGAAGTAACATCGGCTGTGTCAATTGCTTTGTAAAATGGAGAAACAAGAAACTGAGGTCTTTAGGTGCGGGTAATCCGCGAATCTAAATTCATCTAAATCGATCCGGATAGTTTGGGTTGGATCATTTATGTATTTGGGTTAAAATCAAACCGAATCAATTAAAATCGTTCATATACGTGTTTAGATATATAAATTCAATCAAAATCGAACTAAACCAATCAAAAATTTTAAAGTTGTTTGGTTTGGTTTTAAATATGGTTAATATTGGACTCCAAGTATTGAAACTACAAATTTTTATAATATTGCCAGATCATATTTTGTTCATTTGTTTCAGCAAATCTGATTGTAACAAATCTGGTTGCACCAAAGTTTATTACAAGAAATTAGTTTGTAAGAAATAGTTGTGATTCAGATTATTATAGTAAATCTCGTTAAAGAATATTTTGTTTTAATTTGTATTAGTCTATTTTAGAATATTATGTTAATGATATTAAATGAATTAATTTTACTACTTTGAGACATCTCATAATATTGTGTTAGTGTAAATAGTCATTTTCATCTCTGAATGTATAGAGCATTGACAAATTCATCCTCAAAAGATGGAAATTCAAATTTTAGTTCCCGAAAGTGAAAAAAGTGCAACAAATTCATTCATTTGTTACCGTTAATGAAATAGCCTACGTGGCAAAGAGGGATGAAAATGTCACAAAAATGATTATCAAAATAATGACTACTGAATAGATTGGACCAAAATATTAGTAAGTTTCCATTGAACCAAAATGTCAGTAAATTTTCATTGGACAAGAATAGTCTATAATATTATTATATTCCAACAACGTGCCAATGATTTGAGAAGACAAACAAATAGGTGTAACAAATTTGCAATGCATGTAAATGGATATACTAAAATTTAAATTTTCAACTCTCAGAACGAATTTGTCAGCATTCTACACATTCAGGACCAAAAGTAACTATTTACCCTAAATTGCATTTTACCCTTAAATGAAACGAAATTTGAGATCTGACAAATTTGTCTAATGAAAACTTACTAACATTTTGGTCAAATGAAAATTTACTGACATTTTGATCCAATCTATTCTGCAATCATGTTGACAATCATTTTTATGACATTTTCGTCCCTCTGTTCCACGTAGGCTCTTTCATTAACGATAACGAACAAAAGTTAATAGATGAATAGATTTGTTACACTTTTTTCACTTTCGATGACTAAAATTTAAATTTTCATCTTTCGGGGATGAATTTTTCAGGTCTCTACACATTCAGGAACAAAAATAACTATTTACCCTATTGTGTTAATTACATTGGATATTTAGATGAATCATGATATAAAATAGTAGTTCTAAAAAAAAATCAAATTTAAATGGGTAATCTGTTGGTCTAAACCAAACCAAACCGTTCATTAATGGATTGAGTTGTGTTGGGTTTCAATTTTTTTTCTAAACACCAAACTGAATCAAACCAATTAAATTTGATTAAGTTGAATCCTAAATTTGACCAAAATCGATCCAAATCGATCCATAAACACTCCTAAAAGAAGCATTCCCCCTCCCCATTTTTTTGTTTTGAAAGAAAGAAGCAGCAGAGGTTTATGACGTAGAGAAGAGAATAGAGGAGTAGAGTTTTTTAAAAACTGACCCTAGTCTCTTCAGACTATTTTCCCCATAAAGTGGCAGGTGTCAATTTTTTAACTAGTTCAATTTTGTGAAATCAACATCCTATTATTTGCTTAATTAAAATAATAATTAATTATTAATAAAAATAAAGTAATGAAGTAAATAAATAAAAGTAGATGATATTTTGTGCTATTCAACAAAATGTTCAAATAAAATTTTGATCAGATAATTTAATATTTTTTCGTCCATGTACTTCTAAGTTTCAACATTTTATTTTTAGTCTATACGATCAAAATTTATTAAGTCACCATTAAATTATCATTGTTATTAATATCATATGTGTTATCAACAAAATGTCATTAATGTTGATCATTCATATAAAATGTCACATTATCAATATTGCATCCACTATAATGTCAAGTTAGCAATACAATAGTATCATTATTATAAAAGGATTAAAAAAATATCAGGATTAAAAATGAAAAAAAAAATACAAAGATAAAAATGAAATA
>PYAF01002150.1:80881-95217 GCA_007407185.1 Glycine tomentella | reverse complement strand
AGTTATCAATCAACTATCTAGATGCATTAAAATAATAATAAAGTGTATATTGATATCCATGCTGATATAATAAACTAGTAATTTATTTAGTGATTTTTAAACTAGTATTCAGTTATGAAGCTAGTCATTTATTTAAACATTGAAGAATAATTCTGGCAGGAGCAGCGTCTGACATTGTTATCAATCAACACCTCTAGATGTATTAAAATAATAATAAAGTCTATATCTATGCTGAATTTATTTTAATATTATTTTGTACTTTAAAATAATATTATTTTGTTTGCATTCCTGAGGTAGGTTTTCTCAGAGGAAGAAGAAGCAAGGGAATTTGGGCCAAAATTCGTAAAATGACCCTTTTATAGTGCGTCTGCCCGTGCTCCCGCGCTGGTGGCGCCACTCTGGCGCTACCGGCGCCAAATCCCAGAATATATGGCTCTCATGGCGCCACATTAGCGCTACCGACGCCACATTCCAGGGGAAATAGGCTTCATGGAGCATTCTGGCGCTACCCGCGCCAGTTCCCAGTGCATTTGGCGCTGATGGCGCCACTCTGGAGCTACTGGCGCCAGATTCTAGGGAGAAATGGCCTTCTGCTGCACTCCCACGCTACTGGCGCCAGACTTCATCCGTCGCTAACTCTGTCACTAAGGCTTTTGCGACAGAATTTTATAAATTTAAAATTTTCTTTCTTTCTTTCTATAAAGCCTAGGTTATTATACTGGCTTTCTTCTCAGTTTACCAAAAACAGAATGTTGACATTTTTATTTGATATTTGGGCAAGCGGTGTTTGCTTCTTTTCTCGAGCTCAGCTTGCCTCGATTATTCTTTCAATTTGGCTTTTTGGGCCTAATCCTTGTATTGCACTTCATATTTGATTAAAGTCCAAAACTTTGACCACAGTCATGCAGCTCAGCTCTCTGGCCAAAATTTATCAATAAACTGATATCCCAAACTCTTGGTGCTCGCCAATTTTGATAAGATATCAGCCCTGGAGTTTTCCCCTCGAGGAATGTGATTAACAGTAATTTCATCAAATTCGGCCATAATTTCTTTGACCTTATTAAAATACTTTGCCAACAGGGGCTCTTTCACCTGTACCGCCCTCAATCTAGGTTGTGACGAGCTGGGAATCGGTGAGTACCTTTACCTTTTTAGCTCCTTGTTCTTTTGCCTGCGCCAAACCGGCTATCAGTGCTTCATATTCAGCTTGGTTGTTTGATGTTGGGAAGTTTAACTAGAGCGATTGCTCAACGGCTATTCCCTCCGGGTTTTCAACTATGATCCCAACATCACTGCCTTTGACATTCGACGATCCGTCAACATATACCTTCCAAACATTAGTGTCATCCCCTGTTCCTCCATCAGATAGGGTTAGCTCCATGACAAAATCGGCCAGCGCTTGAGATTTTATATCATGTCGGGCTTCGTACTTCAAATCAAATTCGGACAATTGTATTGCCCATTTGATCATCCTTCCAGCCAAATCCGGTTTATGGACTACTTGTCAGATTGGCTGATTGGTTTTGATAATGATGGTGTAGCCCTGGAAGTAGGGGTGAAGCCTCCTAGCTATCATAGCAACGCAAAAGCCACTTTTTCTAACCTTTGGTATCTTAACTCGGAATTTTGAAGGGTCATGCTTACAAAGTAAACTGGCACTTGGGCGTTCTTCGTCTCCCTCATCGATACTGCACTGACCACTTCATCTCCCACGGATAAGTATAATATCAAAACTTCTCCTGGTTCTGGCTTCGACAGTACTGGTGGAGAAGCTAAGCATTTTTTATTTCCTTAAACGCAGCTTCGCAATCTGGGTTCCAGCCTACTGTAGCCTTCTTTTTTAGTAGCTTGAAGAAAGGAAGTGTCTTCTCTGTCAATTTCGGGAGAAACTGGGTTAATGCCACCAACCTTCCTGTCAGTTGTTGTACCTCTTTTTTATTTGTTGGAAACTTCATGTCCAACACGGCTTTACACTTTTCCAGATTGGCTTCGATTCCTCTATGGGTCAACATGAACCCCAAAAATTTTCTGGCCAGAACACCGAATGCACACTTGACCGGGTTTAAGCGAATCTTGTATTCCCTTAACTTGCTGAACGTTTCTTCTAGGCCCTGCATATGATTAGTCGGGTTGGCTGTCCTAACAATCATGTCATCAATGATTAGCTGGGTTGGCTCGAATATTTTGTTCATCATTCTTTGGTAAGTCGTCCCCTAGTTTTTCAACCCAAAAGGCATGACATTATAGCAGTAATTCACTTTTTCTCCTATAAAGGCCATTTTATCCTGGTCTTTCGGGTACATTGCTATTTGATTATACCCGAAATAAGCATCTATAAAGGACAATAACTGGAAACCGAACGAGTTATCCATTAGCTGATCAATGTTGGGCATTGGGTAGGAGTCTTTAGGGCATACTTTATTCAAATCAGTGTAATCTGTGCATACCCTCCATTTGCCACTAGGCTTCTTGACCATCACCACGTTAGACAACTACGTAGTGTATTGGATTTCTCGTATGAACCCAAAGTCCAGCAGCTCTTTAACATGTTCCTCTAGTGCTTGTTTCCTTTCTGGATCGAGTTTCCTCTTCTTTTGCGCCACGGGCTTTGACTCAGGGTACATTGACAACTTGTGGTAACATAAATTAGGGTCTATCCCTGGTATCTCTGAAGCCTTCCATGCAAAAATATCTTGATTTCTTTCCAGGCACTCCAACAATTTGGCTTTTATGACCAATTTGACCGCCTTATCAACCTTGGTGATTTGCCAAGGCTGATGCCCTATTCTCAAGTCTTCTAATTCTCCTGTCGGCTCTGGTCTCAACTCCTCGGCATTTTTCCTCATGTCAAGTTCCACCATGTTAACTGGTTTTTCTGACTTACGTTCCTCAAGCTTCCTCCCGTTCTGGTCTCCTTGACGGATCCGAGGTGGCAAGAATGAAACACCCTAACTATTCTTGATCGTGTTGTAGTAACAATGTCGGGATTCTTTCTGGTCCTCGCAGATTGTAACCACTGTGTTTTTGCTCCCCACCATTTTTATCTTCTGGTGCTTAGTTGAGACCAGCACATCCCATTTATGGATAGTTGGCCTCCCTAATATAACATTATACTGTGAGGGAAAGTCGGCCACAATAAACTTGACTCGTTCTGACTTAAATGCCTCCTTGGTGCCTAGCATCATCCTGAGGTCTATGTAACCTTTGGGGGTAGTGTTTTCCCCATTGAATGCTATTAACATTGTTTTGCATGGCTTCAAGTCATCTTCATCAACATACATTTTCTTATATGCACTCCACAAAATTATATTCGCGCAGCTGCCATTATCTACAAATATCCTTTTAACTCAACAATTAACCAATGTTCCGGTAATTACCAAGCCATCTTCATGATCCGGCACTACATCTCTCATATCCTCCTCCGTGAAATAGAGTAGAGGGGGCTCTGCCTTGTTAATTTTTTCTTTGAACTTAGGTTGTTCTCTCACTGAAAGAATCTCCTTCAAATACTTCCTTCTTTGGCTGGCGGTGTCTCCTCCTCCTCCCAAAGCTCTACAGATGACACAACAATCGAACTCGGGTTCTAGAAATTCACCTCCACCATCATTTAGCATTTTTCTTTTTTCTTATTTATCTTTCTCAAGTGCCTGGGCTTTGTTTTGACCCCTTCCTTTGCGTTTGTTCTTGCGACCCTGGGTCTTTATCACATATTACCTTAGTCTGCCATCTCTGTGAAACTTCTCAATCGCATCCCTTAACTCCCAGCATTGGTCAGTGGTATGCCCCGGTCCGTTGTGGAATTCACAGAACCGGGACTGATCTACCCCCGCGTTATTGTACAATGGACGAGGTCGCTCTACCTTTCCCATCTCGGTTGAAGCTACTTCTCACCAGATTTGTGACCGGGATGCGTTTAATGGGGCATACTTTTCATATTTGGCCTTATACTTTCTTGGCCTAAAACTCGGTATCCGCGTTTCTTCCTTAGTTGGAACCCATTACTACTCCCTGCCCTGGGAGGTGGGCTTCTTCTTCTGGGACTTCGTTTTTCCTTTTCTTTATCCACTGAATTTGCAATCTCTATTTGTTCTAGCTCTAGGTACTTTTTTGATCGAGCCCTAAACTCCATCAGAGATTTCACTGGATCTTTGTAAATCGACTTTGCCAGCCGGGATGACTCATCCAATCAGACGACGATGAGGTGTACATGCACTTTTTCCTCCAAGCCTTGCACCTGCAAAACAACTTCTTTGAAATGGTCCAGGTAACTCTGGAGCGTCTCACCAGTTGTTGTCTTAGCTTCCCTAGTACGAATTCGGACTTGGGTTGTTTTTTACTAGTGGCAAACTTCAACATAAATTTCAGCCCAAAATCTTCAAAATTGCTGATTGACCGTGGTGGCAATGCATGAAACCACGTTTGTGCAGCCCCATATAAGGTTGAAGCAAAAATCTAGGAAATAATGGGCTCATCAATTCCTCTCACACACATCTGCATATCAAACTCATCAATATGCACTTGCGGATCCTGGCTTCCATCATATTTAACAAGAAGGCTCCATCAAAGCCTTCCAGGTATGGAACATTGACAATTTCGTCAGTGAAAGGGATGTTGTTATGCTGCCCCTACTATACTTCCTCCTGTAAACTCCCCCGTCCCTTTTTGGTCGAGGTACGACTTCCTTAGCGAGGTCCACTGCATTTCGGTCTTCCTCCGCATTCAGGTTCTAAACCAACACTACAGGTTCCTGAACGTCAGGGATCATAACCCGAACTTGGGCTGTCTGATTCGCTTCCGCATTTGCAGTTTGGGGTGGAGCTGCTGCTTGCACCGAGCCGCATTTCCAATATCGGTCTGGACCAAGTTTGCATCTCGAGATTGGGCTGGACCTTCAGCATTCGCTCGAGATGAACCCCCAATTTCCATCCGATTAATTGGTCCTTTCAAACCAGCCTGGATCACACTTGTGTTGCCTCTTTGGTTTACATGCTGACTTACTGGAAGTACTCGAACTTGACTAACATTTTGGTTCACACTGTTCCTAGCTGTATCCTGACTTTGTTGTCCTCGATTCCCATTATGAGCCGAGTTCTCCATTCTCCTGAAGCGCCGTTCTAAAAGCTACATATGTTGCTCTTTTGCGCTTCTTAATGCGGCATTACGCTCCTCCATCTGGAGTTCTAAGTTTCTGATATCTTTCTGCCTTTACAGGGCATACCTCTTTTCCATGTCATCCATCCGGGCCAGGATTGAATTGAGAGCGTTGCTCATGAGACGCTCGTTAGGATCTAGATTATGAGGTTGAATCATTTGAGTTTGGTCTAGGCGGTGAGCATCTATTTGATTGGGTAGGACTACCTATGTCGCTAGAGCAAGAGTGGAGGTTGTGTCTGAAACCTCTTCGCTCACATGGACAACGTCATGGTCCATCGGTTGGGGTAGTGCCATGTTCTGGTCTGGAGGGGGCAGTGAATTCACCTCCTCCAAAACAGGATTTGAAGGTAAGTCCCACCTTACACCCGCATCAGAGCATGGGTGTGCAGTCTGATTGTTACTTCTCGTGTTTACCATCGGGAACGTGGGATTTGAAATTTAATGTCCCCACAGACAGCGCCAATTGTTCTGTCCTTGAAGACAAGGATGTTTAGCTGGATAGCTAGTAGGTTAATTTTGGATCAAAGAACTCTCTCCAAGGTAGCTATGGAAGAGATACCCCAAGGTTAAGCAGATCATCGTGCACTTTGATGTCGATACGGCGTTTAGCCAATGGGTGTGATGTGTGTGCACAGTGACAGCGTATAATAGAGTCGAGAGAGAATGAATATACCTGTGAGCGTACCTCTTATTTATAACGGTGTTACCTCTAGTTTAGTTGGTGCACTTCTTGATTAGATAAGCTAGAATCCCTGATTGTTGGGATTAGAATACTTGTTTGTTAGGATCTCTTTCAACGGCTGCTACGTGCATTGTTGGGATCTTCCAAGTTATTGTTGAGATTCTAAGCTAATGAACCCTTACTGAATCTCACCATATTAGGTCCATATGCTGGGTCTATAACAAATTTCATTATAATTTTTCTAGACACAATAAATGATTTTAGTACCTTAATAACAAATAAAATAATCAAAAGGACACTCCTAAACATTAGAGACGTAAGTGAATAGATTTGTGTAATACAAGGATTTGTGTAATTTGCATGACATGATAAAATGAAATTATCTTTGGTGTTATTATTATTTTTAATTTAAAAAGACTATATATAGTTAGAACGATGTAATTCTTATAATATAGTATTAAATATTAGTAAAATTTCATTGTTTAAATGCATGTGGGTTTCATTGTAATATTTATTTAAATATTAATATGGGAAGAAAAGTTCTTCATCCACTGTAATAATGAGAACGTTAGTTAGGTTGTAATGAATAAAGTGACAGTGAATTATCTGTCAACATGAAAGAGGACACGTGTGGGTTGGTCTTTTGATATCAAATCAGTGGGGAAAATTATTAAGATCATGGAATTCAATATTTCACTCGGGATTATGAATTTTTTGCTAGGTGAGAAATTAGGAAAAGGGTGAATAGAAATAATTTAGTGTGTTTGAAAGAAAAGAAATACGATGAAATAATTTTAAAAAAAATAAATGACTATTTTGGTCAATAAATGTTTAAATTGATGACAGTTTAATCTTTAAAAGAATGATTATTTTAATTTAATCTCTAAATATATAAAAATTATGATAATTTTATTTGTCAATTGGAACTAGCGCTACCACATGTGAAATTATTAACATTTTTTTTTCCTAACACTTAATAAAAATGTTGCTAACATTTTTTGACAATATTTAAAAAAAGCACCAAATATGAATAAATGTCGTGACAATATGTTTTTAGATGTTATCAGAAATTTTTAGTAACATTCTTTTAAAGTATTAGAAAAAAAAATATTATTAAAATAGTGATATTGCAGAAAGTAATGAGACAGATCAAGTTATAAGCTTCCCTTATAATGATGTCTTACTTTAGGAGGAGCTCTTGTGCTATCAGAAATCCAAGAGAGAAGTGAGTTTATTTTGGTACCGCAATATCAAGTTTTCCATGCACAAACTTTGTTTTGAAGGAAAAGGAATAAAATCCATGGTTTATTTTTTTTATAATGGAACTTGGCACACTAAATCAGATGACCTAATTAAGGTAAGAGGCCAATAGGTATTTTTGTTCTATTTTTGCGGAGGATTTTTTTTTCTATTCCCTCTTCTTTTCCAGCATAATATTTAGTTGATTGTGAATGGTCAGACTGCTGTGACTGCAACGATGTTTGATGGATGAGGTTAGAAGAGCTTATATGGGTATGAAGTCCTTTATGGCGCGAGGGTCGAATGGATTCCAACCTTTCTTATATATACAAACAATATCGACCCATTATGGGCACTGATCTTTGAAGGTTAGTGAGAGATGCCTTCCATTATGGTCATGCTGATCAAATTAAGCCTTCTTAAAATTTTATGCTCGTTTTGATTCCTAAAGTGGACCGTCTGTGTCATCTCAAGGAATTCTGCCCCATTAGTCTTCATAATCTGGCGAAGATTCTTGTTGCTAGATTGCATCTTTTCCTTCCTGAGTTAATTGTTTCTTTTTAAGGAAACTTTATTCTTGGAGAGTAACCATGAAAATAATGATATTTTAACCATGACTAAATTAGTAATGGTCATGATATTATCGAAAAATATTTTTTTAAATTTTTTTAAGTAAAATTATCGGATTAAAAATAAAATTTGGTACTATCAATAACATTATAGGTTTAAAAATAAAATTTGACACTACCTAAAAATATAATTTGGCACTACTTAAAATTTTGCATGGGATCAAATTTTTTGGTGACTCCACCAATGCAAGAGGCTATTCATCACATCTAGAAATGAAAATCCAATGTCAGCCTGATAACTTTAAAATGGATTTGGAGACAATTCACAGTCTTCCTGCAATCATTGGTTCCATTCTTCAAAACATTTAAAACCCTGCATCGATGAAGGATTCCTAAGAATCTGCAGAAGCGTATTGGACCTAGTACGTTTAAATGTTATAAGATCATCCTTGTCTTTCTAATTAAAAGAAGATAATTACCTCTTGAAGCGTGAATGCAATCTCCTCTTTTTTCTTTGGTGAGTCCTCTCTTGGCTTCCTCAATCAATAACAAATGACAAATCTTCCGTACTATTCTTGAATAAGGGAGAGGGAATATGTGTGGACACTTTTATATTTCATAGAGATGACGACAACTGTTGTATTTGTCTAGAGCAAATGGGATTATTATATATGAAACTAAGAAACCTAAACCTAGGTCTCTTGGACCCTTGTCATACACTTAAGCCTAATAACTTTTGTATAAAGAGTATTCCCAACAATCTCCCAATTGCTCTTGAGTACAAACTTAAGCTTAAAGCGTAAAACCATGTAACTCACTTTTCATCATCAACTGAAAATGTCTCACCCTTTGTTTCAAGCTAGCACGGGGATCTACAATCTATTATTAATCAAGGCTCTTTATAATCAATAAATGATTATATAATTCAGTGCTATTCCACTAAAAGCCTGATGTTGAACTCCAAGATTAATAACAATAAAATATATATAACCCGAATATGCATCGCCCCTTTGTAATATGTCGATAACTGATTGATGAGTTTTCTGTTACTCAATCAATTATTTATTCCCTTGACTTTGATAGTTTCTCTAATGGATTACATGCACTAGTCAGTGTCTTTAATGTCCAAGTACCGAAACATATCAAGGGGACATATCCTACAAATTCCATATTGTTTATCTCATAAATACCGATAATCAAATAATTTTTTCTCCCAAAATACCGAGTTATTGGTCATCAATTGGTCGGACCTCACTCGTTAGTAAATCAAAGAATGAAATTATTCAATTACCTATTTATAATAAACTCAAGATTAAGAGCAATCACATAACTATGTTTAGCCAGAGATTTGATACTTATGATAGAAAAATAACCTTAATCAAATCTCTCTTTGACCCTTTCAATGCGAACATTAATTCACATCAATATTTTACAATGGCTCGAACAAGACCATTTCATAATTGATCCGGACCTTGGTGTTTGTAAATTCTATGTGCATACCATAAATGAAATATACCTCATTTATAACTTTCAAAAAATTTAATGTCATGATGTCTTGCTCAAAGAGCACAAAATAAACAAAGTGAAAATTCAATCTCCTAAAGCTATAGCAAGTCCAGAATCTTCTTAAGATCCATCGATGTAGCATGTCTCTCGAACACACATTCAGGAAAACTCTTCGTAAAAGAGTCATTAAGGTTTTCTTCCGATACTATCTTGATTACCACTGTGTCTCCTTGGAAATCTGAGTCTATGTAACCAATGATTTCAAGACTCCCACTAGAATAGACCAACATATAATCTCCCGTTCTTTGAAGATACTTTAGTATATGCTTAACGATTATCCAGCGTTTCTCTCCTGGATTAGATTGGTAAAGACTAACAACTTCCACTGCATGGCAGATGTCTAGCCTGGTGCACAACATATCATACATTAGACTACCTACGGCCGAAGCATAAGGTATCCTACTCATGCGTTCTCTCTGCTCAGGAGTCTTAGGAGAATACTCCTTAGGGAGATGAATCTCATGCCTGAAAGGTAAAATTCCCTTCTTAAGAGACTTGTCGCAATAGCTAAGAGAATCCGGATAAACTTAAGCATGACTGCTGGCGAAAATGTTTCTTCATAGTTTACACCTTCTATTTGGGTGTACCCTTTTGTCACCAATCTAGCTTTGAAGGTTTCAACCTTTCCGTCTGATCCCCTTTTTCTCTTGTAGATCCATTTACACCCAATGGGTTTTATCCCTTTAGGTGCTTCTACAAGAGACCAAACTGAGTTAGAATGCATAGATTTCATCTCACAATTCATAGCCCTAAGCCATTCCTGAGCATCACTATCTTCAAGTGCATTGTCGTAACTAGTGGGATCGTCATCACTTTCAATGGTGACAGCCTGGTATGATTCTCCCAACAAGAAATATCTTGCGGGATTACGAATCATTCTCCCACTATGACTTTTCCTAACTTGTTGTTGTGTATGTACAGAAGGATCCAAGTTAGGTGGATCAATAATTTCTTGAAGATCCTCATTAGGTGGATTAACCAATTCTTGATTTTGTTCTTCAACAAGTGGTACTTGCATTTCTACAGGTTCCACTTGTAGATCATTATGCTGAACTTCTAGTTCTGTATCTAGTTCATGTGTATGTTCACTTTCAGGTATATTTTCCTTTCTTTGAACAACCATAGGAACATAAGATGAAACCACTTGAGGTTGAGTTAAAACTTGACCTGAGACAAGCTCATAGAACAATCAAACTCTTTGGTTTGTAATTTGTCATATAGTCCTTCTGTAGGAAAGTCGTGTGAGTGCTCACTAAGACCTTCTTACCTTTTAGACTATAGAAAATTCAACCTCTAGTTCCTTTAGGATAACCTACAAGCATGCACACTTCTGTACGTGATTCCACTTTATTTGATTTCTGTTTTTAGACATGTGCCGGAGCAGCCCAAATCCGAATATGGTTCAAACTGGGTGTGCGCCCATTCCATAGTTATGTGGGTATCTTTGAAACAGATTTAGATGGAACTGAATTTAATAAGTACATGGCATTTTCTAAGATGTATCCCCAAAATGATTCAGACAGATAAAAATAACTAAGCATGGACCTCACCATTTCTAAAAGGGTTATGTTTATCATTTCAGCAACTCCATTCTGCTAGGGTGTCCCTGGAGAAGATAATTGTGAAACTATCCCCTCTTTAGTCAGGTAAGTCCTGATCTCTCTAGATAAGTATTGATAGAGGGTTATCTAAGGATCATGATGATGGAGGTCCATTCTAAGCCAAAGGTCTAGAAGGAGAGCTTGAAGCACTTCCTTTGGTGAGCTTTGAAGGACCCATGATAAGAGTTAGAACCCAAACCTTTTAAGATCACATTAAAAGTCTTGTCTATTGTAATAAGCAAGTGTTGTCTGTTTTAATCGACTACAATGTTTCTATAATTGATTACACAAGCTAGTGTTGCGTATCTATTTGGCCAGGATGCCGGGATGTTGGGATGTCCGGTAAGTGCATAGATTGGATGTGCTTAGCCAAGATGTCCGAGCTGTCCGATATGTCCGAGTTGTCCGGGATGTCCGAGTTGTCCGGAATGTCCGAGATGTGCGAAGACTGGATGTGCTTAGCCAAGATGTCCGAGCTGTCCGATATGTCCGAGTTGTCCAGGATGTCCGGGATGTGCGTAGACTGGATGTGCTTATCCAAGATGTTCTAGATGTCTGAGCTGTCCAGGATATTCGAGCTGTCCGGGATGTGCATAGACTGCATGTGCTTAGCAGAGATGTCCGAGCTATCCGGGATGTCCGAGTTGTCCGGGGATGTGAGTAGCGCTTCTATGTATTTCTGTTATTTTGTATTGGGCCTTGATATTTCCGCAAATAGGCCTAAACTTACGTTTTTAGGTGTTTATTAGAGGCCTAGTCATATAAATATTGAGACTTTGCTATTTTTAGAAACTTTTGGATTAATGAAATTAAGGTTTTGCTTGAATTGAGAGCATAGCATCTTGTTGGTTCTTGATTGAAACCAAATTGATTCTTATCAAGGAAGCTTTCCTTTGGGGCTAATACTCCTACGACTTATCGTTCTGTTTGTGGATCGTGCCATCCTTCCTAATCATTCCTTCATCTTCTCCATTTTTCTATTTGGGTTTTCAACCAAAATTCATGGAGTCTTGAAGTTTGCAATCCGGAAACGATCCAATCCAAGCATTCATGTCTTGGAAGTCATCACGTATTCACCTCCTCGGTCAGACCTAAGAGTCTTGTTTTGAACACCAAGATGCTTTTCTGTCTCAGCCTTAAACTCTTGAAATTTTCCAAAAGCTTCAAACTTATGACGCCATCAAGTATATGTATCCAAACCTTGAGTAATCATCAGTGAATGTGATGAAGTACCCATACCTTCCTTTGGACTGGACATTTATTAGTCCACATACATCAATATGTACCAATTCTAGCTGAAGTGTGGCACAATTTCCTTTGGCTTTGAAAGGATGCTTTGTCATTTTACCCTCTAAGCATGATTCGCATACTGGTATTGGTTCAAAAACCAGGGATTTTAAAATCCCACTCTTGACTAAACCTTGTATCCTGATAGAGTTAATATGACCTAATCGCAAATGCCAAAGATAAGTTTCATTGGAAACCTTTCTTTTCTTAGATAGATGAACATGCTCTTTGTCTCCTAATTCAACATGATTAACTTCATGGGGTATAGGACTAAGGAAGTAAAGACCATTAAACAAAGTACCAGAACATATAAAAGAAGATGAACTCCTTATAGAAACAAAGGAATTAAACAGAACTGTTAAACCAAGTTTAATCAAACAACCAACAGAAATTAAATTCCTCTTAAAATCTGGAACATATAAACAGTCATCCAAAACCAAAGTTTTAAAATTAACAAATGATAAAATAACTTGTCCTCCTGCAAGTGCAGGGACAAACTCCCCATTTCTAAGTCTCAAAACTCTTTGGCCTTGACCGATAGGCAAGCTATGTTTGAACCACTCCAAAGAGTAACAAACATGGTTAGTGGCTCCTGAATCAATGATCCATTTTCACTGTAATTCTGCACTACGCAAGCCTCAATCACAAGTATCACATTCTGCATTTCTGAACTGCTAGGAGTAGCAAACATGTCATCAAGAGTCCGGAGCATTTCTACTCCACTCTTAAGCATGTTCACTTGCTCCTGCAAGTGATTAATGAGACTGACCAGAATATAGCAGCGAACTGCAATATTCGCCTTCTCCCAATTAGAAAATTTCTTCTTTGTTTCCTCGGAAGCATTTTGTACAGGCTGTGTTGGCTTAGGGGTAGTCAGGACAAAGTTGAGTTTCTCATATTGCAGAACAATATCCAAATTATTTTTCCATTGTTTGTAGTTTGTACCATCCATAGGTTTTTGACTCAAGATAGTAGCTAATGAATTGAAAAATTACATTTTCTAAAAAAATAAAATACACAATTTACAATCATACAATAAACATGCTAGTTGCAAGTAGATTCCTTAACTACTTTTGTTCATTTTTACAACTCTTTAGTTATCCTTACAAGGCTTACGTTGGGCAAGTCACTTGTAAAAAACTGAAATTGTTATTTGGGTATTCGGTGCCATTACCAGAGCCTCGTTGGGAGGGTTAATAATTTTACCAAATTTGAATGTAATTAACCATCATTCAATTTCAAAAATTATCCTTAGTATCCAAGCATTGTCGACGTTGGGCCATACAATACTTTACTAAATTTTTTGAATTTGTTGAAATCCAATCAAATAAAATCTAGTCATCCTTATCCGTTGGGGCTTCACATGACCATTTTATTAATGGACCCACAATGGAGCCCGTAGGTTTAAAAAATTAATATTTTAATTTTAAAACATTCACTCATTCAATATTTTGTTACAAGGAATTTTTAAGAAAATTGTCCAATCATTAACCTAGAATTTGAAATTCATAATGATCATTAATTTGAATTCAAAATCAAGTTTGAATGTAATTAACCATAGTTCAATTTCAAAAATTATCCTTTTGAATGTAATTAACCATAGTTCAATTTCAAAAATTATCCTTAGTATCCAAGCATTGCCGCCATTGGATCGTACAATACTTTACTAAAATTTTTGAATTTGTTGATATTCAATCAAATAAAATTCGGTCATCCTTATCCGTTAGGGTTTCACATGACCATTTTATTAATGGACCCACAATTGAGCCCGTAGATTTTTTAAAAATAATATTTTAATTTTAAAATCTTCACTCATTCAATATTACAAGGAATTTTTTAAAAATAATTGTCCAATCATTAATCTAGAATTTGAAATTCATAATGATTATTAATTTGAATTCAAAATTAATTTTGAAAATAATTAATCCAAACATTAATCTTGAATTTTAAATTCATAATGATTATTAATTTGAATTCAAAATCATAATAAATCTAATCATTAATCTAGAATTTGAAATTCATAATGATTATTAATTTGAATTCGAAGTCATTTAAAAATTAATTAATCCAATCATAAACTAGAATTTTAAATTCATAATGATTATTAATTTGAATTCAAAATCATTTAAAAATAATTAATCCAATCATTAATCTAGAATTTGAAATTCATAATGATTATTAATTTGAGTTCAAAATCATAATAAATCTAATCATTAATTTAGAATTTGAAATCCAGAT
>PYAF01002150.1:65430-76407 GCA_007407185.1 Glycine tomentella | reverse complement strand
CAATTTATGTTTATTTCCATTTTTATTCTAAACTTTTTAAATTTTGATAAATTTTATTGATACATTTTACGTCAAATTTATAAGAAATTTGTAAATTTTATTTCTGACATTTTATTCTTAATATAATTATATTTTTCACCTTTAATTTTTTTTTACCAAATTTTACTCCTAATTTTTTTATTTTTATCAAATTTTATCCTTAATTTTTTATTTATTAATAAATAAATATTCAAGGTAAAATTTATAAATTTATGAAAAGTTTAGAATAAAATATGTTAAATTAATTTATTAAAAATAAAAATTGTTAAATATTAAAAAGTTGAGGATAAAAGAAATATAGTTTAATCTTTAATTTAATTTTATCCCATAAGGTACGATTCGTACGAATGGTACAGTAGTAGTATATATAAATTGGTTTCTTTTCCGTTTGATTTCGCAATTCTCAAACCTCTCTCTCACCGTCACTGACACTCTTCCCTCCTGGCTGCAGTGCCTGACCTTCAGTCACCGGCGTTTGGCTTTCGTCACAGAAACGGCGCAACCGTGTCTTCTTCACAGGTGGCGCCTCGTCTCGAAACGTCGCCTCCCTCTTAGTGATCTCAGTTCGCACCTCGCAAACGACATACCTGGAGGCTAGGTCTTGTTTCTGGCTGATTTTATTCAACCATTCTTTGAAACCTGTGGTTGTGGTGCGCGCTTACTGCTCTGTTTCACTGTTTTTAAGTGCATACTATTTGAATCTTTCTTACTCAATGAAAAATATAGATACTGCACTTCATGGTCTTAAATATGTGTGCTCTGATTTTCTTTTGGTAACTATTATATTGGTAGGAAGTTGTCCCCCCAAAAGCATGACAAATCTTCGTTGGGGAACTTGAGCGTTCACAAGGTGGGTATTTCTCTCCCAACACGATTTGTTCCATAACCAAGGACTAATTAGGATTTGACTAGAGTACAGTTTAATGAAATTAATGAGTGACATACATCTATTTACCAAAATGCACCGTTTCATTTAACTTGCCAAACTCAAGCCTCTAATTAATTTTGTTTTTTGGACTTTCACTCCGGCGACTACAGCTTGACCTTTACAGTGATTCCAAAATTTTGTTTCTTTTTCCTGATGCTAACTCGTCATTCATTCTTATGAGATTATTTCATTCAGCTTACATTTGATTTGATTGGGTGAGTCTTGAATTTTGGCCTGCATTTTTTATTTTTTATTTTTTTTATTTTTTTTTTACTTTTGATGAATTTGGTGTCCTAAAATCTGCCCAATTCATGTTAAAACAACTACTTTGTTCTACATTAGCCAAAGACATAATTTTTTTTTTTTTCAGAAAATAATAGCATGTTTTTAAATTACTTCATGTTCTGCAGATTAATTGCATTTGGATTATATGATGGCTAACTACCACCTTTGCAGGTGGGATAACTATATTTGTAATCTTAAACTCAAACTCAACAAGGGTTGGCATGATTCATAAATCATAGCATTTGAAGAAGCACCCTCCAACACCAAGCTCAGGGAAGGAGTTTTCAAACTGAATTATAAGTAGGCCGTGAAAGGGCCATCACATTGTATGGCATTGCAACTCTCTTTTCAAACTTAAGATGCTTAATGCTAATGCGCTTCTTTGTGTTGTGAATCTGGTGTTTCATTTGGTTGTGACGCTACCCATTCTTTATAGGTGCTCAGATAAATTTTGGAATTCAAAAGCGAGATATAAGGTTAGAGCTTAATCATGGTCTGTCTGCTTCATCAATTGAAGAGATCCTATTATTTTGACTTAAATTTTGCTTGCTTTAAGTGAGTTTTTATTTTTATTAATTGATTTTATGGGGGTACATTTGTAGGTTGTTTTGTGTTAAAGTGTTCCCTTCAACCTGAAGTTATTGTGTCCCTGTTTGTCTCTCTTTCATCTTCCATAGCCACTTCTACCTTCTTCTGGAATCTACAAAAGGCTTATGAAGTCATCCTCTATGAAGTTTGTGAGTTTTTTTTATTGTATGATGTATCCCTTTTCATGTGTGCCTGTATGTGTAGTGGCATGTGAAGCCTTCTATACTCTTCAGGAAAAAAGTTCTCTTCATGGTTTAAAATATTTTGTTCTTTCCTGGGTTTTGCAGACATGTTTGAGCAAAGGTGGGGGCTTTCACTTCCCACCATGTCATATGCTAAATTTTTGTGGGATTAGGATCTTATTAGATTGCCCACTAGACCTTTCTGCTCTCATGGCCTTCTCCCCTGTACCAACTGCTCTGGATTGCTTGCCAGTTGAAGAAAGCTACAACACTGAGGCCAATGGTTTTTTTGATTCAAGGGTTGGGTCTGGGAAAAGGCAGAAAATTGAAAATCTCCTTGATGCTAAAAGCTTACTTTTTGCTGAACCTTGGTACAAGACTGTTAATAACTTGCACCTGTGGAATGCCTCTTTCATTGATGTTGTATTAATATCCAGTCCAATAGGTATTATGGGGTTGCCCTTTCTTACTCGAATGAAGGGTTTCTCAGCTAAGGTAGTCTTTTGATGTTGTAAGTTGTGATTGTTATTATTATTGGACTGTGCTCTCATTTTTGTTAACTTCTGTTACCAAAATGTTAGCTTAATAGTTAATGTTTGTTCAATTGGTTAGATATATGTAACTGAAGCATCGGCAAGAATAGGCCAGCTAATGATGGAGGATCTTGTATCAATGCATGCAGAATTCAGGCAGTTTTATGGACCAGGGGAATCGAATTTCCCTTCATGGCTGAGGCATGAAGAGCTTGAAGTCCTTCCTTCTGAATTAAGAGAGTTAATCTTGGGAAAAGATGGAGTTGAGTTGGGTGGTTGGATGCCTTTGTACAGGTGATCTTCCATTATTAGTTTGCATTTTATCTCAAAACTTACGTAGGACTAAATATTCTATATCCAAAACTGAATGAAGTGTGCTTGACTAGTACATGCACTAGTTCTATGATATTTTATTATCTTGTGATTGATTACTTGTATTTTTTCATGCATAAATGCTTTTAACTTCCTTGTTGCTGCCTTGCTTAAGCTTTAACGCTAACCCTTGATATGTTTGAGAGTATAGAAAATGAGGGGAGAGTAAATTTTGAAATTTGAATCAAAGAGAAAATGTGAACTTTTGTTTCTAGAAGTCAACTTTCTCTTTTTCTTTCTATTTTCTTTCCTCTCATCAAAACTGACCATAAGTTTCAGCAAAATCACTTGAATCCTATTTAGGGTATGGGATGGATGAGTTTAGCAGTCATCTGGATTCTATCAGCTATTTGCCTTGTGTCATTTTTATAATTTTTATATTTTATATGTGCTCATTTGGCAATTATATCTTTATTATATTGTCTTTGTTAGTGTAGTTAAGCTGTTGCTTTTTTCACTGTTATATAAACCTTGTTGCTGTGTTCATTTCTTCTTTGAAGTCAAATATAGAAAATTTTGCTTGAGGTTTTAATTAATGGAATTTCTCAGTGCAGCTGATGTGAAGGATTTCATGCTAAAGATTCAGACTCTTAATTATGCTGAAGAAGTTTGCTTCAATGGTACATTGGTTATAAAAGCATTCAGCTCTGGTATAGAAATAGGCAGTTGTAATTGGATCCTAAGTAGTCCAAAGGGAGATATTGCTTATCTTTCAGGATCCAGCTTCATTTCTGCACATGCAATGCCTTTTGATTACCACAGTTTAGAGGGGACTTGTGTGTTAATTTATTCAGACTTCTTATCCTTGGGTGACACTCAAGATGTTGAGAATGGGGATAATTACTCTGTTTCAACTGCTGATAAGTTACTACCTATGAGGTATGAAATTTTATTCCCCTTCAAACTCTATTTTGTATCCAGACACTTAAGTTATCGTTGTTCAAGTTTTATCCTCTGTTTGTAGTAATGAATATTTATGTCTGATTATATTGACTTCCATGTTGGTTATTGCTGAAAGTTCTCAAGATTTGGCTGGATTCAACCATAACTCTGTTGAGTATTCAGAAGAAAAGGAAAAGCTGGTTTTCATATGCTCACATGCTATGGAGCATATCAAACAAGGTGGTTCAGTTCTTATTCCTTCTGATCGACTTGGAACTATTTTGCTTCTTTTGGAGGAAATGACAGCATCACTTGAAGCTTCAGATACGAAGGTGTCCTTTTTTTACCATGTTCTCTTACAATCAGTTATCGAAGTCAAGAAAAACTACGATGGAAATGTGGGATATATTTTGAGGGTGTCATTAATTAGCCCTGTTGTCCTGCAGAACTCCATACCCATATCCTTTTTAGTTGCTTGTTCCTACTAACTGGTAAAATGCCTGTCTTTAGCAACCTGTGGCATTAGCCTTAAGTTCTGTTTGTTTTCTTATTCTCATTTTCTACTTTTGCTTGTCAAGACAATTGACCAGACCAAATGATATTGCTTACCAGTGTTCATTATTTAAATTTTACTTCCTTTTATTTATTTTTTTATTTTTGTCCTTGTAATGGGAATTGAGAAAAACAGGGATTTTCGAAGTTCCATCTTTGAAGTTTTTAAAGTGAATTAGAAATCTATTTAACTTTCTAGTCAAATAAACATAACTATCTGGAAAATGGATTTCTGGATTAATGCCTTACATGCTTACTCACTGATTTCTATTATTAAGTAATTGCAATTTTTCTATTTGTAGGTTCCAGTTTATATAATTTCTTCAGTGGCTGAAGAGTTACTGGCGTTGCTTAACATCATACCTGAGTGGCTTTGCAAACAGCGGCAAGAGAAAGTACGGATTATTAATTTGGTCCATTGCACTTGCATACTTTAATGACCGAAATATGTTTTTGATCCCTAATAAATATTTGATTTTGCGTTTGCTTCCTAATAATTTTATTTTTTGCATTGAGTCCCTAATAAAACAATTTTGCTTTTGGTCCATAACACTTTTTTTAGTCCCTGATAAATTAGCGAATTTTGTGTTTACTCCTTGATAAAAAAAATTCATTTGTAATTAGTTGGGATTAAAACAAAAATCGCTAAATTATCAGGGAGCAAATACAAAATTTGCTAATTTATCAGGGACTAAAACAAAATATCAAGGACCAAAAACAAATTAATGTTTTATTAGGGACTCAACGCAAAACAAAAATTTATTAGCGAGCAAACTAAAAACTTGAGTATTTATTACGAATAAAAAACATATTTAAGCCTACTTTTATTTATAAAGTTTGACTTTGGTTTTACCTACTTTAATTGGTGCCTGCAGTTATTTGATGGGGAACCATTGTTTGCACACGTCAAGCTCCTAAAAGAGAGAAAAATTCATGTGGTTCCTGCTATTCATTCTCATGAACTCATGTGAGTTTTTTTTTATCATGTTTTTACTTTATCTTCCCGTATAATAAACTGTTCACAATGGAAGTGATTAATTAAATTTAATGTTTTTTGCACTTTTTATATGCAAATCAAGTATTCTTGCAATGTTAACTATTTGGGGATAACTTTAGTGCTTTATTGTTGAGTTTCTATTAATAGCCTCAACTACTCAAGATATGAGAAGCGTTTGTTTGATTTTAACAAACTGCCATAAGTCAGAAATGGTTTGCATATTCTTTATTTATCTATTTCTAAGTTTCTAACAGAAACTGATGTGTTGCTTGTAGAATTAATTGGCAGGAACCATGCATTGTATTTTGTCCTTACCGGAGTTTGCGTATGGGTCCTGTTGTTCATTTGCTTCGACGATGGTGTGGTGATCCAAAATCTTTACTTATTCTTGAGGTATGATATTTTCCTCACTAAATAAAAAGTTATTATGATGCTTCATTGTAGTCTTTTATTCCTTTTTTTTGGGGTAGAAATGTATCTTGATTTGTGCAGTATTTTAAGTTTCGTCCTTTTAATGAAGTTTGAATGTCGCTGGCCTATGTTGTATTGAATTTACTCTCTGCAGGATGTTTTGAGTCCACTATCACTTTTACCTTTCCAGCCTGTTGCAATGAAGGTTCTTCAATGTGTGTTTCCTGCTGGAATAGGGTAGGTTTACCTTTCCCTTAGTTACTTCTTCCAATATATCATGTACATTCATGTATATATCTAATTGTTCTTACTGATAATTCTCAAAATCTCTATAAACATCTAGCCGGTAACGGTCTATATTGTTCTGTCACCCAAGGATCATAGGGGGAAGAACCTATCAAGAATGTAAAATACAACCCTCTATAGTACTGTCACCCAAGGAACATAAGTGGAAGAAGAGCCTATCAAGAATGTAAAATACAACCTTGATAAATTGTTTGATAACTGATGATTGTACAATTAACATTGTATGGATGGGCTCCTTAGTGTTAGTACCATATATTAGCTTTTTTATGTCCTTTTTTTTTTTTTTTTTTTTTCCTTCCCTCTACATTTCAAAGTACCTGTACTCAAAACTTATAGTGTATTTTTTTAAACGGTATTTTCTTTATAATTTTTCATTAGAAATGCAATATATATAATATAAAACTATTAATATGTCTTCATCTAACAGCTACAGTTTTTGGGATTGTTTGCTTATGACATTTTAACATAGTCTCTTTGACCACTTGGTTTAGAGTGTGTTAGGACCAAGAATTGAAATGAGAAAGAAAAAAAAGGATTTTATTGACTAGTAAGAAAAGAATAGAAAATGAGAGAAAACTCTCCTCCAAGGGTTTCCCTTTCACAAAGAGCTAATGCTCAATCTACGAATGATAAGATCTCCCTCTCTCCTATCCTTCTTCCCCTATTTATATCTAATAAACTTCTCTAACTAACTAACTAGTCCCTTAACTAACTAATCAATATCCTAACTGCAGTAACTAACTCACCTTCCTTATAGTCCTAACAATACCACGCCTCCTAAAACACAACCTTGTCCTCAAGGATGAAAACAACCAATTGATAACATAGATTTCATGTAACTGTTTTTCCAAAATCTACTCGCACAGTACCTTCATCCCAATTTGCATATTTTGACAATGACAAAAGGCTTTCATTAGCCTTCGCAGTCAACTGAATCACATTGCAGCCACTCATTGATTTTTCCTTGTTTGCATTATGTGTTGGGCCAAATGTGCTCTTGACTGGGATCCGTGCAGTTTGACCTTGACTTGAGTTGGGTGAGTGTTGTATGAGGCACACTGTTGGAGTTCGAAACAAAGATCCAATTCGAGCCAATGGGAGGTTTCCAACTTGAGAGATTGGGTGGTCTTTGACAGGGGACTCTTCAACAACTAGCTCTGCATGCCTTTGATAGAAATGTCTACCTCTGATGAACTCTGTTTGGTGGTTCCAAGGATGATGATGGGCTGACTGACCCTTCCCTCAAAGAAAACAAGCTCCTTCTCTGGCTTCAAGGATTCTGATGATCTCCCTAACTTGCTCTCATTCAACACTTCATTGTATTTTTCTGTTTCCAATGCTTGATGTAGCACACAAACAAGGTGATCCTCTTTTGTTTCTCCCTCTGTGCAACCCCAGGTGGCTAACTACACCTTTCTTGTCCAAGAATGAACCTTTGTATTATCGCAGCATTCTGACCCACTCCCTTCCATGGTCTTCTTGACATGCTTGGTTTAATGGAACATTGATTTCCTCTTGAATGCTTTGCTTATTTGTAATCTTGTCCTCCAACATGAATACATGATGTCTTGTTCCTGCATCCACCTTTCCAGCCACATCTTGATCTCTTTTATTCCCTCAGTCTTCTTGATGTGAGAGGAATGCGTCTCCTTCCTTTCCTCCCATCTTTCACCCTTTTCTCTTCAAGAATAATTTTTTGACTCTTTAGTATCTTGTGCAGTTCATGCTTTAACTCTTAAATGCTGGCCTTGCAAGAATGGTGTTGCAACCCATGCGAATTGGCTGCCTCTCTCACAAGCACCTTCTTCAATGACCCATCGAGTTCTCGTTTGACTTTTTGATTCTTCACCAATGGCTGCAACATTTGCTTATGATCAAATTCATTGCTTGTCTACTCTTTCAAGAACACTGTGGAAGTATCCATTTCTTCGATACGGATTTCCATCTCAGTTTGCTCTTCTTGCTTCAAGATACTCTATCTTTCAAAGACGTGGTTACCATATCGATCTCCGAATCTTTTGATCAAAGCTGTGGCAAATGACTCCCAATCTGAATCTGGGTTCTTTTTTTTTCCAAATGTAGAACCAATGTGTCGCAGTGCCCTCCATGCTCATGAATGCATATTGCAGCTTATGGATGAAGGAATTTCTTGTACCTAAGAATTTTTCAGCCCTAGCAATCCAACCAATTGGGTCTGTCCTCAAGCTCCACCTTCTTGATCCAAATTTGTGCTTCCTCCATCTCTAACATTGGCTCTTTGATAGGAATAGCAGTTAGTGGCAGCTGTTAGTTGCAGTTAGTGGCAGCTGTTGGGTATAATTCAGTTAGTCTAACTAACTGTTAGTTAGTACTAAACTGAGAGGGGCAGTAGCTTTAATTGGAGGTGGGTGGATGAGGAAAAGGGAGCTGGTAGCTCTGTAAGGAGGTGGTGATTTCCTCGAATAATCACAGAGTGTAACAGCAGGAGCTAGTCTCCAAGATTCAATACAAGATTCCTTCTTTTCCTTCTTTCTCTCTAAATCTGATCTAGTTCCTATCAACTGGTATCAGAGCTCCAATCTTGGGGCTTTGTGAGGTGAATGGGTTCGAAAACCAACAGCAAGATGGAGGCGAGGCACTTAAACGTGCAATGGAAGAGACCCGTGAGGCTATGGAGCAGAACCGCGAAGCTATGGAGGCCAATCGGGTCGCGATCGAAACCTGATTGGGCTCGATCGAATCACTGCTGCAGAAGTTGGCTGCGACGTGGGAGAGGCCGACGGTGGAGGAGACAATTCTGACAAAAGGGGCAAGGGAAGGGAACAAGGAGGGGACGCGACAATGGAGGCAGATTGAAATGCCAATTTTTACGGGGGAAGACCCTGTGGGTTGGGTAGCAAGAATTGAGAGATATTTTAGGCTTCAGGCAGTGAGGGAGGACGAGAAGCTTGAGGCGATTCTGGTAGCCATGAATGGGGAAGCATTAGCCTGGTTCCAGTGGTGGGACTCTTGGAGTTCTTCCCAATCTTGGGATGGTTTCAAGCTGACCTTGGTTTAGAGGTTTCAAGGTATGAGTGTGGTAAGCCCTTTCCAAGCTTTGTTAGCATTAAAACAAGATGATAATGTGCAGAGCTACATTGGTCAGTTTGAGAAACATGTGGGGGCTGGAAAGGGATTGGAAGAAAGCTTGTTGATGGAAGTTTTTCTGAAGGGGTTGAAGGAGGAAATTGGGACAGAGGTCAGATAGCATGAGCCCAAAACCTTGCTGGATACTATGATGAAGGCAAGATAAGTGGAGGAAAAAAATAGGGTGCTGGAAAATCTGCCAAGAATGAATAAAGAGCCTCAAACGTTTCAGAAAACCAGTTCCTTGGGTCTAAGAAATGGGGGAGAATGGCAGCAGGTAGAAGCATCTGTCCAACCTGTTAGTGCAAAGAATATTGGATGGCAAGATAGAAGAGCCTTCCATAATTTGTCACCTGCAGAAGTGGAGGAGAAAATGAGGAAAGGAGAATGTTTTACATGTGCTGAGAAATATCATCCAATACATGTGTGCAAGAACAAGTTGATGATCATGGAAGAAGAAGATGAAGGAGACCCTGGCTGAAAAATCCGGGTTGTTTTTCCTCACCTGGACCTTGTCCCCAACGTCCATCTTGAAGGGGAGGGTATTGATAGGAATAGCAGTTAGTGACAGCTGTTAGGTGTAATTCAGTTAGTCTGACTAACTATTAGTTATTACTAAATTGAGGGGCAGTAGTTTTAAATAGGAGGTGGGTGGCTGAGGAAAATGGAGCTGGTAGCTCTATAAGGAAGTGGTGATTTCCTCGAATAATCACAAAGTGTAACAGCAGGAGCTAGTCTCCAAGATTCAATAAAAGATTCATTCTTTTCCTTCTTTTTCTCTAAATCTGATCCAGTTCCTAACACTCTCCCTCGAAGATCCTGCAGGTCGGATCAATTGTTAGTAATCAAGAATTGAAATGAGAAAGAAAAGAAATGATTTTATTGACTGTAAGAAAAGAACAGCAAATAGGAGAGAAAACTCTCCTCCAAGGGTTTCCCCTTCACAAAGGATTTCTCTTTTCACAAAGAACTAATGCTCAATCTACAATGATAAGATCTCCCTCTCCTATCCTTCTTCCCCTATTTATATCTAATAAACTCCTTTAACTAACTAACCCCTTAACTAACTAATCAATATCCTAACTTTAGTAATTAACTCCCCTTCCTCATCGTCCTAACAGTTTGACTCTTGCACTCCTCATTCTTTTGAATAAATCCTCGTTGAAATTGGTCATATTCATAGCTAATGTGGGACAAATTAACTCACCTGCACTCTTAGGATTGAACATTTGGAGAATGACGTTTGCAGGATTTGACGTCTAATTGAGCAAGATAGGTTCCAATAGACTGATACCACATTAGAAATGGGCTAGGGCTAACTAAACCCCTGGAAGATAGTTCAAGGGTAGGAGGATTGTTAAAAATACAACATAAAATTATGCATGTATCTTTATCAAAAAAGTGTAAGGTGTTTAGCATTCTCTGTTTTTATTTCTGCATTGCAGGTTGCAGAAAGTTCAACCATTACTAAAGACATTGCAGCCGAAGACTGTTCTGGTAATTATACAAAGATTACTGTATAGTTTACACACTATATTATTGTATTAAGAATATACTTATGCATATGATAAAATGATTATTTGTTTTCGTTTTTATTACTTTCTTATTCTCTAGTGTCCGGAGGAGTTGAGACTGCATATCAACTTTTCAAGTGAAAAAAAGTCTTTCTCCGTTTTGTATTATACTGAAGCTGAAACTTTAAAAGTACCATACCGAAAGGACAGTTCAGAGTTAAAAATTGCAACTGATTTGGCTTCCCACTTTTATTGGAAAACATTCAAAAAGGAAGAAATCAAT
>PYAF01002150.1:28869-65330 GCA_007407185.1 Glycine tomentella | reverse complement strand
TTTCAAGTGAAAAAAAGTCTTTCTCCGTTTTGTATTATACTGAAGCTGAAACTTTAAAAGTACCATACCGAAAGGACAGTTCAGAGTTAAAAATTGCAACTGATTTGGCTTCCCACTTTTATTGGAAAACATTCAAAAAGGAAGAAATCAATATAGCAAAATTGAAGGGAGAGCTATTAATGGAAAATGCTAGGCATCATTTGCTATTTGATAATGATAACAAAAACTTGAGTAATAATAGGTCTTTGGTACATTGGGGTTTACCTGATTCAGAAAAACTTATGGCTGCATTATCAAAGATGGGCATCAGTGGAAATATACAACATGCTGTGAGTGATGCTAAATCACAAACTGTGTGTATAGTTCACATACAGGACCCTTACAAAGCCTCGATAGAGATTGGAACCACTAGTACAATTATTACTACTGCTGATGAGAATGTGGCTGCCTTCATTTATAAAATTGTGGACAACATTTTGGATGGAGTTTGATGTAAATGTAATGGATTTTCTCTTATTGTTTGTAAAATGCTTGTATTGTATGAGCGTATTATTTATAGTTTCAGTTGTAAAATTAATGTTTGGAAATGACGTGTTAAAAGTGAGAGTAGAAGAGTTGATTTTATTTAGATGATAAAATAGAATTACTTATGAAATGGAAAGATTATATATATATATATATATATATATATATATATATATATATATGAGAGTGAGATGGATAAATCTGATATATATAGTCAAATATGTTGGTCAAGATTTGTTCATATGATCACTTACATGTAATTTGTTGACATTAAATTTTAGAGGATTGTACGGTGGACTAGTGTGGAAATGGTGGTCCATTGGTAGATCAGTAACTAGGAGCAATGAACAGTATAAAAAATAATTTAAAAAGTTAATTATTAGTATTATAATTTGTAAAATATTTGTTCTGTTCCAAAAGAAAATCATTACCAACTCCATCGCTTATCGGGGGATATATGATTCAAGGGTATCTTTTTTGGATTATTATCGTGTGGAGATCGTTTTTAAATTTTTTATGAAAAGGGGATAAGTTATAATAGATGTTACGACTTCTGAAATTGAAGTCGTAACACTGTTTATTGCTTTTATTATTTTTCTTTTTAAATTAAAATCATAAATTTTTTTACGACTCCTTTATGATTTTATTTTAAAGATATGATTTCAAAGTCGTAAACTAAAATCATAATTATTTATATATGATTTTAGTTTCTTTGTTTTTTAACCATTAAAGTTGTATGTATATTTTTTTTCTTATTTGAAAGTCATATTTCCATTTATGACTCCTTTTTTTCTGAAGTCATTTTTTGTACGACTTTTGGTTTTTTTTTTTTTTGAATTTCTATTTTGAATTTATTTTTAAACTTTTTTAATTATTTGTTTTGTTAATTTTATTTAAAAATTATATATGTTTTAAATTTAAAAATTCACAAATTAATATATGTTTAATTAAGATAATATTATTTTTATTTAATATTTTCTATAATTGATGATATTGTTTGATTTAATAAAAAATTTAATTTTTAAATGGTTTTATTTAATACAATTAAGATATTTAGTATAGTTAATTTGGACAATATGATTTTATTTAATATATTATATAATTTTTGTATTAATGTTAAGATTTTTATTTGAAAAGACTTAAATTTAAATGAAAACATATTTTTAAATATTAACTTATAATACGTCAAATAATATTTAATTATATTTAGATTTTGTCATTGTTTTTTAGTTATTAAGGAAATTAAAGATTTAGGACAATAATACCTTAATTTTCTTTAACAATTATTTAAATACTATCAACAGAATAATGCAAAAGGCTTATATTAAAATGGATTACATAATCCTTCAACAAAAATATTAAAAGTGGGATGAAGTCCCACAACGAGTTCTTTTAGAATTGCGTCGAGGTCTCTCTCATCTTGTTTCATTGAATTTGTTGATTGTTGTTATCCTTTTGTTCTATGACCTCTCTCTCCTCTTGTTCTAGATGATCATGTATAATTGTTTGTTGTTGTTGAGGAATATGATCACCAGCCTCACCATCATCATCATTATCATTGTTGGAATTGTTGTTATCATCTTCCTGCTCATCCTCGTGACTCATGTCATGCATTTGAGTAGGTAATGATGGACGATAACAGGAGGTCGATGGTTGTAGGTTATATGCAGATGGAGGAATATAAAAAGTGGTACCAAACCTTTGTGAGAATCCTTCAAAAAATTTGAGGTTGAAGGAACTTGAAATGAGTATTGAGACATATATGATGAGAACCCAAATAGTTGTGAACTTTGTTCACCTTGTTGAGGCATGTGTCCAGAGAAGCCCATTGATTGATAAATAAAAGAATCATGTGGTTCATGATGTTGGGTATCCAAAAACATGCACTAGAGGTACATTGGGTTCAACATGTGATTCATGGTGATGATGGGCAGGATAGTACTGTAAATTAAGATTTATGAAGTTAGAAATATATTATGAATAATAATAGTAATAATTGAAAAAAATTATAAAATAAAGTTACAACCTCAGAAGATACTCTCCCCTCACGCGATATATATCGTCTAGTTCGACATATATACCATTGCATGTATTCTGAATTTTCATGCAATATATCGTTGTCCATTTCACCATGAACAATATAATCATTCCAATGATTCCATTTGTTAATCTAGTGACGATGTTGGTAAGGCAAAAAAAATTGTTCTCCCTCTCATATCTATGTCGCGGAGTTGGTTTAGGTTTGGTGGGTCATCTAAAATATTTTGTCGCATTTCAAATTGTCTCATGACCTTGTCTACTGCATGCCATTCCACAATTGTAAAACATATGAGAGGTATTTTTGCACGAGCTATCATAGATACCTCAACATTATTAATTAATGGCCTTGTTTGGGGTGTCTCATAAGGTGTCCACAAGAACTGCAAGACATATAGTAATATTGTGACATATGTTTTAACCAATAGAAAACATAAAGAAATACTTAACATGAAGATTAAGAATTGAACATCATTCTTATGTAGTCTATCAAATATGACGTGTATCAACTTGACAGAATTGGTGGGAATGTTTGTTTGGCTCATCGGCCGAGACCACCTTCGTGCAAGAGGAAATCCAAGTCCTTGTACTTCTTCATCAGATAGGGCATGTACCTGTGGGACAATGCATTTAATATGGTCTCACGTCCATGATTGTAGTAGCAACAAACATCCACCTATTTCAGTTTGTAAAGGCTTTACAGCCCGATCTAGTGCTTGATAGAGGGAAGCTCATACTGCTGCACCCCAACTATAGTGACTTGCCTCAGTCAAATTTGATAATAAAAGGAGATACATTAAATGAATCTGTGCTCCAGATGTATCTGACATCAAACAACCGCCTATGAGTATCATGATATGAGCTCTAGCATGTTGTGCAATCATAACTTCATCAACATCAAGAGGAAGTTGTTGAAAATTTTGTCGCAACCAATTTAGATAAATAGTTTTTCCCTTTATATACTTGTCAGGTGGAGTCTACCTTAGTAAGGCTTGACAAGTTTGACGTGTAATGGCACCGGTTACTAGTAGTCCGTTAATCTTGATGCCCAATTGCAAGGCCACATCTTGCAACGTTATTATGGTTGCCTCCCTATGTGGAAAATGAAACATTTGAGTTTCTGTTATCCAACGTTCAAGCAATGCAGTTACCAAATGCTGGTTAATATCAACTTGGCTGACAATCATAATACGACCAAAGCCAACTTCATTTATTGCATTTTTATACGATTGTCTATATGATCGAAGTGTTTCATAGCCCAGAATGAAACCTTAGATGAATCATTCTTTCTTCGCCTTCCCATACTAAGCTTGAAATATGATTGTCTTGTAAGCGCAACAAAGAGTTATCAATAGGACCACCAGATTGTGTATTTTCCATTGCTTTAGAAGAAGTAAAGAAGAATGAAACAGTGAGATGTGAGAAAAAGAAGTAAGATCTGTGAGAAGAATGAAAGAGCAAGTGAATGAGAATGACATTCAGATAGTGCCAAATACTATTAGAATGAAATATCAAGTTAATGAAATTTGGCATTATTGATGACTGTTACTTTCACATTCAAAGCTTGACATAGTGAAATACTATTCATTTATTTGTCTTTAGCCATTGAGAATCTCATATTTCAATGGACTTCTTTCCAATTCACGTGACTTCCATTAATGTCATGTCTTTGAAAATAATTTTCAACTTGTACCATAACTGGTGCTTGCTTTGGAGTTTCAAAAAAATCTTCTACCTTTGTACTTTGAAAAAAGGTAAATACTATGGGTGATTCAACTTATCATTCAAAAGCATGGCCTTATTTAGGGTGCAATATGAATTACGAGCTATTCATCTTCATGGCTCAAAAGTAGAATAGTTACAAAGTTGTATGGTCATTTCCATACTTTAAATGCCTTAAACCTTTTCTTCTTTACATTCATTTTCTTGTGTAAGAATCACCTAGCTAAGATTTTGTTTTGTTATGCCCTAAGTTGTGCTGAACCATTTTTCAATTATATTTGTTCAAATCACATGATTCCATTATTGTTTTCTTATGACACAAGTTGTATGGTCATTTCCATACTTTAAATGCATCCAATCCACCTTCTTAACATTTATTTTCTTCTGTAAGTTTTGCGTGGCTAAACTTTTGTTTTCTTATGCTATAAGCGGTGCAAAACCATTGTTCATATCATGTACCACCCTAAAAAGCATTTTATTATGAAGGCATCTGCACTAGCCTCTACATATAATTGGTTCCATTATTGTTTCATGAACCTAAGCTGCCTTTGTACTTTCTTCCATTATTTTTTTCGATATTTTAAATGTGTGTTGTTCATCCTCTTAATTATGGTTTCTGGGTTTTTTTATGGCTTTGTGCTTTTAATTCATTATTGTTAGAAGTAGTATTTGGTTGCACGACTTCAATTTCAGATTGGCTACCACGACTAAGAAGTCGTATAGGCTGCCACGACTCACAAGTCGTTTTGCTGGCCACGATTTCAACATGGAGGAATGCCATCTTAGCTTAGAAGTCGTACATAGTAGCACGACTTTAAAGTCGTGACATATCACAAAACTTTAAAGTCGTGTTTGCAAAAATAATTGAGTAATTAGGATTTAAAAAATAAGATTTTTAGTAAGGTAGTAATTAGGGTTTAAAAATTTAGGATAGGAATTAAGGTTTAAAAATTAGGGTTTTAAAATTTAGGGCAGTAATTAAGATTTTAAAATTAGGGTTTTAAAATTTAGGTTAGTAATTAAGGTTTTAAAAATTAGGGTTTTAAAAAGTAGGGTTTCAAAATTTAGTGTAATAATTAGTGTTTTAAAAATTAGGGTTTTAAAATTTAGTGTAGTAATTAGAGTTTTAAAAGTATGGCTTAAGAAAGTATGGTATTAATTAGGGTTTTAAACACTAACGCTACTAGAAAATATAGTTTTAACATCAGTATATTTACGTCGTTTTTTCATAAAATCGATGTTAACAAACACGCGGTGAGATTTTTGTAAATATCGTGAGTTTGTTAACATAGATTTTTTGGAAAACCGATATTAACGGATTAATACTAATATTAATTTTTTAAAAAATTGATATTGAGTTTGTTCATTAGTACATTAACAACGATTTTTTAAAAAATTGATGTTGAGTTTGTTGTGAATAACATCGGTTTTATAATAAAACCATGTTGAGTATCTTTTATAAAAAAGTATTATGGTGCCCAAACCCTTCACTGTCGCAACCAACTCGCTCTTTCACTCTCTCTGGCTCTCTCACTCTCTGTCTCGCTATCTCACTCTTGCGGTGATGGTCCTTCTGCCAGTCTTGCTCCGTGACCTTCGCTCTGTCACTCTCGCTCCCTCATGCTCGCTCTGTCACTCTCACTCCCTCACGCTCGCTCCGTCACTCTAAAAGAGTATTTTTCATTCATTTATTTTTTTCCTTCATTTTTTGTAGTTCATGTTGCAATTGCTGGAGCATATTACTGCGTCATCGCCGCGGATATGAGGATGTCCGCTGGTTACAATTCCTCACTCATGATCACTCCAAAATCTCCCAACTGTATGTTTTTCCCCTAAAATTATTGATTCTCGCCCTAAATTTTCAATTTTTTCGAATTTGAGGAATTGGGAGCCGTTGATTTGATTTACTTGATCTAAGCATTGCACAAAGGGACACTGTTTGTTTGGTTTGTGTTGTTCAAGGATGTAAACTTAGGATTTTTTATTGTTTGGCCTGACAGGGCGGAGAAGTGTGTTATGGCTTATTTTGGTTTTCAAGCTGATGTCAAAGTTTTGCAGAAGGTTTTGTCTGTTAGGCATTTGGTGAGTCGAAAACTTGAAACAGCAAAGTAGTGATTGGTTGCTTAGCATGTTACAAACTATATTCCATGTTTAATCTCTTGGTTAGTACTATTTATTCTGTGTGGAACTGGAAGTTTATCTATGTTGATGTTGGATGTTTTTGTTGTGCTTAAGATGGAGAAAGAACTTTTATTGGGTTTGGGTCCAATCTCCGACGGTAGAGTCCTCACCGATTACAAATTAAACATATTAAAAGACGAGATTAAAATGAAAATAGTCTAAATTAGAAGGGGGAAATGGGGTAAGTGAAACGTGTAGTGTATAGAAAACAAAGAAAAGGCACATGGGTAGCTTGTCATGTGACGTGTACTGTACATACTGATACGGTAGAGTAAAAGGAGTCAAGGCTCAAAAAGTTTGATGAATGATTGATTGATATGGATCATAAAATCCGTGTGTGGGTGAGTGTATTGGTGTTGGTGTTCTTGTGTCTTAGTCTTAGTAATGGTGATGGTGAAGAGAAGAATAAGAAGAAGAAACCATGTTTGTGGGAGTGGAAGAGACTGAGTAGCGCTTATTCTGCCTGTCGGGCACTTTTTCCTTGAAGTATTGGTGTTGACATGCTTAAGAACCTTGTCACACACACATATGCCAGTTTCTTTCCTCCAAACATAAAGTTATTTCTTCCTCAAATCAATATACTTTACTAAACACTAATGACATGTTATGAATCAATTAATTATTTAGCTTGAAAAAGTTTTAGAAGATAGGATGAAGGGCAAGGCAAAGAGAATGGAGCAGGGGAGAAGGTGAGAGAAGCTTTAGCGAAAAGCCTAGGAAATAGCAAAGCTACGTTGGAGGATGCAGCAAAATCAGCAGCGGAAACCGCCACAGAGGATTTAACAAATATTCGTTCTAGTTCTTATATTTCTAGAAATATTTTAGTAAGTCCCTAATAGCTGACAGATTGGACTTTGTTAATGGATGCTTGCAGTCTGTAAGAAGTGTGTGTTTCATGTATCACATGCAAAAAGCATTTAATATTCATGGGTATTATGTCTAAGAAAGAAAGAATCTCCCTCTCAAATATGTTTAATTTATAGAACTTGGTGTTATAGGACCCATTGGCCCATGGGTATTAAGTCACTTGGTGTTAAGATTGATCTTACACGTTCAACGTAGGGTGCCTTTCATTTTGACTGGAAAGTGTTGGTACATGTTATTAATTGGCCAGCTTTTCATTTTAAAATATTTTCTAATATATTTTGATGGTTGACAGGTCCAGTGGGACTCAGAACTATTTATGAGAAGCTTCGATCAATCTCACCCAAATTCTGAAGTAAACAAGAAAGCAAGACAATTCTTTTTGGTGGAAGCAAGACAATTCATGTACAAATTTCAGGCAATTCCTAACATGTTATGTACTTATAGTTTATAATTTGTAAGTAAGTGGTATGATTTTCACTTAATCTTATCTAATTTAATTATTATAGGATTTAAGTAACCAAGAGTAAAAAAAAATCTTAAGAAGGAAATATTATTACTATAATCCATTATATAAAAATAAGTTTATTGAATTAAGGTTTAAATTTTCATTTGTTTTATACTTAAATAATCTTTATGTTTTAGTTTCTTTATTTAAAAATTATTCATTTTAATTCTTACGTGTACTCTCTATAATTTGTTGTGGTCACTGTCATTAAAATTATAGTTACTAAAAAATATTAAATTTTTTATGTGTAGGTATAAAAACATGTTAAGAAATGTATGTGTAAGAATTAAAATAATTTTTAGGTGTAAGCTAGAATTAAAACATCAAAATTATACAAATATAAAGACCAAATGAGTAAATAAAAAGCGAGAATCTTGAAGTAACCAAGAAAAGAAGTGCCAAAGTTTGGCATCATAGCATTAGTGTAGGAAGTTCACCTGTTACTAGAGAAGGCTTGGAGCACCAAAGATCTAATGTTTTGGATATTATAGATGGGCTATAAGATAATACTAATAGCTTGTTGGTCAAATTTTTACATCTCAATACTGACGATAAACTTCATTTACTTATTTACTTTTCAAGTTACTTTTGTATAGGAAAGCAAGATAGAATATTTTAGTTTTTATTTGATGTTTCTGATATATAACTGGAAAAAAAAATGTTTGCGTTATTTTAATGTTCAATTTCTTGATGTAAATTTCATCCACATTTACTTTTCTAAAAACTAATTCCAGAAAATTAGTAAATGAACAAAAATGATGAACTGCATGATGAAAGAAATTGGTATTTTAATCACTTCACATATCCTATTTAAGTTTTTCCTCGCAAACTGTTATTTCCAATAAGCCTCTTTTATTATTTCATTATTACAATTTAAATGATTTAATGTAGATACAAAAATTTATTTGATCACTTCACAAATTTCTTCTTTAATTTTTTTTCCGAAAATTTTAAAATTTCATACTCTAAGGAGAATTTCTTATAGGACCTAATTTAATTCTCTGTTACAATATCCGTCGATGTGGGACTAAAACATAAATACTTATACTGAAGTTAAGATTCAATCCGAATATGAGAGTGACACATTACTTTTTTTTATCCCCTCTCTTTGAAGCTAAGATTCAATCCGAATATGAGAGGGACACATTACTTCTTTTTTTTTCAAAACAAATTGTTCTGCTCAGAGAGAACAGAAATATCCAACAAGGAGTGTTGGATGATTTTATGTAGGATCAGACTCTCTCTCTCTTAAGATGCTTATAGGGTTGAAGCAACTCAAGGAAGAAGAAGATCACAACAGAGATACATGACACGATTGACGTGCAGTGTGTGCTGTGTAAATGGAAAAGAGAGTCAGAATTGTGTGTACCTTTCACCATGGTGAATGCTTTATTTATAGGATACTGACCTGGACCCTGATGGATTGATAGTTGAAGCCCACTATCTTTTACCAAGATATTCGGAGATATGGATAACTGAAAGATAGCGGTTATTTTAATATATCTTCTGTTCATTCGTGGTTATGATAATGGGTTGAGAATTTAAATATTTGAAATAAAGATAATTGGGCCTATCTTTATTCATCCGTAACAGATGCCCCTCAGCCCGGTTATCTAGTACTCTGGATGACCGGGATGTATCAATGAATAGGACCGGTTAAGCTCAGGAATTCTGAGCCGAGGTAAGTTACTATAGCTTGCCCCTCGCCGAGATAATCGGCCTGGCTGACGAAGCTTTCGTAAGTCATTTCTAATCACTGCCGAGCTGTCTCTTGTCTCTTTAAAGTAGCCTGAATAGCTGTGAGTATTGGGAAATGAAGCAACTTCACTCTTACAACTGACACGTGTCTCACTGATTTAATACTGTCATTTCTTTGCATGCTTTAATCATTTCCTTTCTGCGATAATGACGCCTTTGCCCCTTCCATGACTTTCCACATCCGTCAGTTATTACTTTAAACCTTTTGTATTCTGGCGGTTACTCTTTTTGTCTTATATGCCTTTTTTCGTTTCATTTCTTCTTGGTGCTTTATTTCACTTTTCGTTTTTGCAACTTCTGCGTTCTCATCCTCACTTGCGCTTCATCTATGTTCTTCGTTCCTCATTGTCGCTCCTCCTCTCTTCAACCTTTACTCATTCCAGGTACTTTTCTTTTATACTCTTCTCTTACTTATAGCCATTTTAGTTTTTCGTTTTCCATCTTGTTCCGCGCGAGTCTTGAGTCTCGATATTCCCTTTGCTTCCCATTATTTCCATTTCCTGTGCATTTCCACTGTAATCCACTCCATGAAATATACACCTAAGGAAGAAGCACGGATCCGTAGAACGGTTCCTACTCGTTCTGCATTCTAGTTTTTTGGTGTTCCTCTTCCCGAAGAGGAGAAGAAAAAAGCCATACTTCGGGCTCTTTCTGGTCCTGGCTGTTCAAAAGCCCCTATTCCCAAACCTCCCAATCCTTCTAGGTTAGGGTCTTCTAGGTTAGGGTCGTCATCACATCAAAGTTCTGCACTACTTTCATCAGAACCTAGGGTTCCCTATAGGACTCCCATACCTTTAAGTAGTGCCCCTTCGAATGATTCTGGAAACAGTCATATACCTGAACCACATTTTGAAACTCGATTTGAACCCTGTTCAAAATGTCTCGATGAATTTTTATATTTAGTAAGCATTGATCTCAAAAAACAGGCCGATGCTTTACTCGACCGATGCCGACATAATCCCATTCTTGTACCTATGCCCTTCCCAAAAAAGACCAATACTCCAATAAGCAGATCAGATTTTAGGGCCGAGGTGCCGATTTCTGTTGAAGATTCCCCAACGTCGGCTCGGGCCTCGTCGAATCTTAGTCCTTTGATGATTCATCCTCCACGTACTTTACTAATTGCCGTTTTTTCTACTGTCATAGGTAATTATGGACTCGTCTCCCATGGAAGTTGTTGAGGAATCCTCGGCCGGGTCTCGCTCTCAAATTCTCTCCCCTGCCTTAACAAGTAGATATCCCTGGGTTACCCACGAGGTGTTGCGTAACACGTCGGTGCTGGATTCCGAAAGCCTTACCTCACTCCCTCTTGGGATTCAGGAGGGTTTTCATGTCTGCCTTCCCCGCCCGGATGAGCCTATTTGCTCTACTCGGGAAGGGGATGATCCTGAATTCTTTTTCTTTTATAAGGATGTAGTTACCCGGTTGGGAGTTCGTTTTTGCTTTTCCGACTTCCAAATGCGGGTATTAGACCATCTGCATGTCGCCCCTTCCCAAATTCACCCTAACGGCTGGGCTTTTACGCAAGCCTTTGAAATTTTATGTCAAAAACTAGAGGTCGTTTGCACTTATTCCTTATTCTTTTATATTTTTACTGTTCATACCAGCCAATCAGGTAAAGAGCCTGCCGATAGGAAAGGGTGGACTTCGTTCCGAGGTTGTAATGACCGCGGTCACTCTGACCGTAGGCTTTTTTCCCTGTACGCCGAGTCTTTCAAGGGCTTTAAAGATAAGTTCTTTAAAGTTGTTGCCGAACCCGGCCAACATTCTTTTTTCTCAAACGCTTCTGATTCGTCTTCGGGATCCTGGAAGTTCCCATTATACTGGTCTTCCAGTCATCATGACTTACCTCCCGCTTTCTATCGTACTGACGAGACTCGATTGTCGGATTCCGACGCTTCCTCTGCAGCTCGTATAATTTCTTACAAAGAATCGCAGAGTCTTGCTCCCATAACTTATAATATTCAATGTGGTTAGTTTGAATTTCCTTTGATGATGATAAGAATGAAAATTCATATTCATTCTTGTTAACATTCACTTCTATGTTATTGTGCAGCGGTCGAAATGGATTCTGCTCCTATTCCGAGGCCTGATCATCTTGTGGCCCTCTAATCACGGAAGAAATGGAAGGTGACTGGGGGGAAAGGCAAGGCGAAGGCTACTGACCCCATTCCAACCCCAGCTCCTGCCGGTCCCGTTTCGGAGGCCACATCAGTTCCTCCTCCGACCTCTTCACCCGTGCACGAGGCACCCGTCACCGACCTCAATGCACCTTTGGCGGATGTCATCCCGGAAGCACCGGCCACTGCTGATACCCCGACCCTGGTGCCCGAATCTTCTGAAGAACATGTTCAACTGGCGCCCCGAACTCTTTGGGAAAAGGGCGTCACTCGGGAATTTTTTCAAGTTGCTCAGGCACCCAAAAGGTATTCTGAACTGGTGCCCCTGTCTGCCGTCGAGATGGAGGAGCTGAGCACATTCGAGCTAGCCTGCTTGAAGAATGTCACCTTGATTGAAAGCTTGGCCACTTTAAATAAAAAGGCTTGCAAGGTTGCTGCCGAGCTCGAAGCTTTTGAAAACGAGACTCGACGACTTCAACAGGAGCTCGACCTAGCTCGGGAGAATGTGGCGGCTTCGGCCAGGGAGTTGGAGGTATCTCGAGCTGAGACAAAGGAGGCACAAGAATCGGTGGCTAAAATGACCTCCGAGCTTGAGGCTTCCCGGGCTCAGCTTGAAGCTTCTCGACTAGAAGCAGAGTCCTCTCGTGCCGCGGTGGCCAAATTAGAGCAGGATCTTTCCGTTATTCGGGGTAGGGCCCGGGATGCTCGCGATCGTTGGAATCAGCTGCTTGCCCTTAATGACAAGAAGACGAAAGACTTATCTGATACCAACAACGAACTTATTTTCGTGCGGTCGCAAGTAGCCTGGTCTATGGAAGATTCTTCTAACAACGCTCTGGATCAGATCCGCTTCTTGAACCCCGACATCGAGCTGAATACCACGGGCATGCATTTCAAATCCTACGTCGGTGGTGGCCAGTTGCTGACTATCTCCGACAGTGAGGAGGAGAAACCAAGCACGATGGACACGCCCGAGGAGGATCAAACCCGAGGAGATGTTTGAAGGGCCGGGATGCCGGTTTTACTTGTAATTTCAATTGCTTTCAAACAATCTTTGAATATTTCATTTTTCAATTTCTTCTATTAATGCACAATTTATTCTATTAATGCACTCAGCTTTTACCGTCCTTGATTTGCTTTGTTTTCTCCGGTCTGGATATTCTTGCATGCTCCGAGTATTATTTTGGCACCAATGGCCAAGTATTATCTTACCCGATTCGTTGGTCGGGATTTAAATATCATTTTGGAATCATATTCCAGTCTTAGCAACTGTTAGTGTATTTCATAACATTAATCTATAGATGTAATTCTTTCGGAGTACCCGATGATTCATCCATGAATAAATAGTTACGTCGGCTTGATCAGGGCCGAGATAATACAAAACAACAACTAAGCCCTCCAAATTTGTGCACAATATATATATATATATATATATATATATATATATATATATATACTTTCCTCACAATAAGGACTTTATTAATATTCTTCGAAGATTACATAAGTTTCATGATCTCAATGACATATTTGCACGGGTGTCATATTCCCGGTTTACATAATCGATTAATGAGAAACACATGAAAAATTTACTTCATGATTCCTACTAAAGGAAAACACACAATGAACATCCATGATCTCTATGACGGACTCAATAGTCAATTAAAGGGAAACATATGGCGAGAACATTGATCCATGATCCCTATGAAGGACTTATAGTCAATTAAAGGGAAACACATGGTATCCATGATCCCAATGACAGACTTGAAGCCAATTAAAGGGAAACACATGGTAAAATTTTTATCCATGATCCCTATGACGGACTTGAAGCCAATTAAAGGGAAACACATGGATTTTAATCTCAGTTGCACATTTTCAGCTGTAATATCTCTTTAGCTTGTCAGCATTCCATGTCCATTTGACTTGTTTGCCTTCTAAAGTCTCTAGCAAATATGCGCCTTGCCCCAAATTTTGAACAATCCGGTATGGACCTTCTCAATTTGCTACTAACTTCCTATCTCGGGCATTTTTGTTTTCGATATCTGCTTGTCATAACACGAGATCACCTTCTTCGAAAGACCTCGGCTTTATCTTTTTGTTAAATTTCTTGGCCAACTTTAGCTTTTTATATAAATCTCGACGATGTGCCGCGGTGCAGACTTCTTCTATCAAATCCAGCTCGACGGCTAATGCAGCATTATTGTCTTCTATCTGGGACGTATGCTGCCTTCTCCATGATGATTGGTCGATCTCTATCGGTATCATTGCTTCACAGTCGTACGTCATCCTGAATGGAGTCTCTCCGGTAGCTGTTTGGGCCGTAGTTCTATAGGCCCATAAAACATAGTAAAGTTGTTCCACCCAGTTTGGGCCGGCTTCCTGCATTCGTTTCTTTAATTTGTCGAGAATGATTTTGTTTGCCGCTTCTGCCTGGCCGTTAGATTGTGGATGTTCTACTGAGGCAAAGTGATGTTTGATGTGGAATCCAGTCATCATCGCCTTAAAAGTGTTGTCGGCGAATTGTGTCCCGTTATCGGTGACAATTTCTGTCGGAATTCCAAACCTCGCTATTATGCTGCGCTCAAAGAATTTTTGAACACGGGCCGAGGTGATAGCGGCCAAGGGCTCGACCTCAATCCACTTGGTAAAATAGTCAACGGCTACTATTAACCATCTCATCTGTCCTTCCGTTGCTTTAAATGGACCTAGTAGATCCATGCCCCACTTGTAAAAAGGCCACGGTGCTGTGATAGAACTAAGCTCGGATGGAGGGGTCCATAATATCTTTGCATGTTTTTGACAACTGTCGCATCTCTTCACATGCTCTGCTGTGTCTGCCTTCATCATCGACCAAAAGTATCCTGCACGAAGGGCTTTTAATGCCAAAGCCCTTGCGCCCATATGCTGACTATTAATTCCTTCATGTATCTCGGTGAGTACTTATTCAGCCTGGTCTGAACTTAAGCATAACAATAGTGGGGTATAGAGGCATCGACGGTATAATTCGCCGTCGACAATTACGTACATAGCGACATCTCGGATCAATCTTTTCGCCTATAGTCCTTCATCTGGAACTATCCCTTGTTCTAAGTAACTGATGATAGGCCTCCTCCAGTCTTCAACGACTAGGATGACGCTGACCATGATGCATGCAGGCTGTGCGAGCTCCTGCTGGATGATTGTTATGTGGTTACCCGTTCCTTTCGTGCTAGCCAGCTTTGACAATATGTCGGGCCTTCTCCTCCCTTGGGATATGGGCGACGACAACTTCATCAAATTCTGCCATGATCTCCTTTACTTTAGCTAGGTACTTAACTAGTAAAGGGCCCTTGGCGTGACGAGCTTCATACTGGATATCAAACTCGGATAATTGAATGGCCCAATTCATTATTCTTCCCACCAAATCCGGCTTGTGTAACACTTGCTGGATGGACTGATCTGTTCTTACGACAATGGTATGGCTCTGAAAATACGGGTGAAGCCTCTTGGCCGTGGTGAGCAGAGCAAAAGCCACATTTTCGAGCTTCTGATATCGTAACTCTGAATTCTTGAGAGCTCGGCTCACAAAATAAACCGGGACTGAGACTTGCCCACTTCTCTGACTAGGACCGCGCTGATGGCCTCCTCTCCGACCGAGAGATACAAGATGAGCGTTTCGCCGGGCTCTGGTCTCGAGAGTACTGGGGGTGAGGCCAAGCATTTTTTGATCTCCTGGAAAGCCTCCTCACATGCCGAGTTTCATCCTATACTGGCTCTCTTCTTTAATAATTTGAAGAAAGGAAGGGCCTTTTCTGCGGACTTTGGGAGAAAATGGGTTAAGGCTGTCATTCTTCCCGTCAACTGTTGGACTTCTTTCTTATTAGAGGGAAACTGCATGTCAAGAACAACTTTACACTTGTCTGGGTTTGCTTCTATTCCCCGGTGAGTCAACATGAATCCCAGGAACTTCCCGGCCTTCACCCCAAAAGCACACTTCAGCGGATTCAAGCGTATGTTGTGCTGCCTTAGTTTCCGGAAGATTTCCTCCAAATCCTGGATATGATCTCCAGTTGTCGGCGTCTTCGTGATCATGTCGTCGATGTACACGTCAATATTGTGCCCGATCTGATCTGCGAAGACTTTGTTCATCATCCGCTGGTAAGTTGTTCCGGCATTTTTAATCCGAAAGGCATCACGTCGTAGCAATAATTTGCTTCGATACCTTGGAACGCCGTTTCCTCTCGATCATCTGGATGCATAGGTATCTGGTTGTACCCAGAGTAAGCGTCCATAAACGACAGTAATTGGAAACCGGCCGAGTTATCTACGAGTTGATCAATACTCGGCATCGGGTATGAGTCTTTGGGACAGACTTTATTCAAATCTGTGTAATCAACACAAACTCGCCACTTCCCATTGGACTTCTTTACCATTACTACATTGGAGAGCCACGTCGTATACTGTATTTCCCTTATGAATCTGGCGTCTACCAATTCTTCAATGTGCTTTGCCAAAGCTTGCCTTTTGTCCGGGCCGAGCTTCCTGTTCTTCTGTGCCACCGGTTTGGAGCCTTGATAAATTACTAACTTGTGGCAACAGAAGGTAGGCTTGATTGTAGGTATTTTGGAAGCCTTCCAAGCAAAGACGTCCTGGTTTTCCCTCAGGCATTGGATTAATTTGTCCTTGGTTTCTGGATCACACTGCTTGCCTACTTTCGCGATTTGTTCTGGAGAGCTTCCAATCTAAACATCTTCAAGCTCGTCCATCGGCTCTTGTCTCCATTCCTCGATATCGCACATATCTAGCTTTACCAAATTGACTGGCTTCCGGGATGAATGTGTCTCGATACGAGATTCTGTCGGATCTCCTTGCCTCATCCGAGGTGGGGAAGATGGGCCGCCCTCAGTTTCCTTGATTGTATTGTAATAACATTGCCTGGATTCCTTCTGGTCCCCGCAGATCGTAATGACTCTGCCGAGGTGCTCGATCATCTTCATCTTCTGATGCTTGGTGGACATCAATATGTCCCATTTGTGAAGCATTGGCCTGCCCAGGATAATGTTATATGGTGAGGAGAATTCGACGACGGTAAATGTAACCCGTTCTGACTTGAAGCATTCCTTCATTCCCAGCGTAAGTTGAAGATCAATAGCATCTTTCAAGCCAGTGCCTCCCTCATTGAAGCCCATCAACATGGTTTGGCATGGCTTCAAGTCTTCTTCCCTCAGGTTCATCTTCTTAAATGCACTCAAGTTGATGATGTCGGTCGAGCTACCATTATCGACAAATATTCTTTTGACCCTGAAATTGGCCACAGTTCCTGTTATGACGAGACCGTCCTCGTGATCGGGTACCACTCCCTTTATATCTTCCTCGGTGAAATAAATCAACGGGGGCGTGACTTTTTTACTGCTCCCCTTGCTGCTTTCCTTGAACCTCGGTTGATCTCTTACTGACATCACTTCTTTGAGATATTTCTTTCGTTGGTTGGCCGTATTGCCTCCTCTTCCCATTCCCCGCGAAATGACATTACATTCGAATTCAGGCTCTGGGAATTCCTCATCTTTCTTGCTCTTCTTGTCGTCTCGATGTTTATTCTCCTGTTGACTTTTTCTTTTGCCTTGGTGCCCCTGAGTTCGAATTACATATTGTCACAGTTTGCCTTCACGAACAAACTTTTCTATTGCATCTCGGAGCTCCCAACACTGATCAATCGTATGGCCCGATCCGTTGTGAAAATCATAGTACCGGGAGTAATCCAATCCTTCTTTTCTTACTATTGGAGGAGGACGGTCGACTTTCCTCATCTCGGTGAAAGTCACTTCCTTCCATATCTGACCTCGTGTAGTAGTCAATGGAGCATACCTGTCAAACTTCGATTCATACCTCCCGGGCCTGAAGCGGGGGTCAGGAATGCTTCGTGGAGGTCGGCCAGCGGGCATATTTGCGGGATGTCGGCTGGACTATACGTTCTCCTGACGTCGGTTCCTTGGCGATGAGGGTTTTTTATTTTCCCTTGGAGCCGAGTTAGCGATCTCCATCTGCTCCAACTCCAAGTATTTCTTGGATCGGATTCTGAACTCATTTAACGACTTCACAGGATCCTTATAAATCGACTTGGCTAGGCGGGAGGATCCGTTGAGCCCGAATGAGATGAGATGCACGTGAACCTTTTCTTCCAAACCTTGTACTTGTAAAACAACTTCTTTGAATCGATCCAGGTAACTCTGCAATGTTTCGCCAGGCTGCTGGCGTATTTTACCCAGAGCGAACTCGGATTTTGGCTGCTTCTTACTCGTCGCGAAATTTAACAAGAACTTTTGGCCAAAATCTTCGAAATTATGGATGGAACGTGGCGGCAGAGAATGAAACCAGGTTTGGGCGGCTCCGGTCAAAGTAGTAGCGAAGATCCGTGAGATTATGGGCTCGTCAATACCTCGAACGCACATTTGCATGTCAAATTCATCAATGTGCACCTGAGGATCTGACTTCCATCATACTTGGATAAAAACGAGCTGTCGAAGTCTTCCAAGAATTGAGCATCCACAATTCTATCGACGAACGGGCTGTTGTTCTGATGGCCTCAGCAATATTTCCTCCGATAAGTGCCATCTTCTCGTCCATGCTGGCGTATGATCCCTCCTGTTGGTCTTTCCTCATCAGTACAATCTGGGACGATGGCCGAGGAAATATGAAGTCCCTCGTTGTACGACTGAGAACGAGATACTTTGCCTTGGTCGGACTGATCGACCGGGTCCCTATTGCCGGTCTTAGCAGTGGGAGCCGATGTCTCTAGTCCCTGTCTTCTTGTTGCTGCATGGGGTTGCTCGGTACGTACCGTTGCTGTGTTCTTCACATTGCATACCAGGTGTTCGGCATCCTGGAAGTGACGACGTTCCTCCTCTCTGCGTTTAGCACTGCGTTCGTCCAACTGGGTTATCAAATGTTGAATATCTTCCTATCGCTGGAGTTCATAACGCTTCTCCAGATTCTCCATTCGAGTTAGAAGAGAATGTAGAGCATTCTGAATGAAACGCTGCGTAGTCTCTGGTTCCTCCTCTGCGGCTAGTGGTGGGCTGGCCAGTGTGCGGGCTGCAGGTCCTGCGCGGGATGAGGCAGTATGGGAAACTGCATCTTCTACCACCACATTTTCCAGGTTCAAATTCTTGGGTGGTTCGTTGCGTCTAGCTACCTGGTGCCTTCTGGTGTTAAGCATCGTGAGTTGGTGGGATTCGAAGTTTATCGTCCCCACAGACGGCACCACTGTTTTTCTCAGAGAAAACAGAAATGTCCAACAAGGATTGTTGGAAGATTTTATGTAGGATCAGACTCTCTCTCTTAAGATGCTTATAGGGTTGAAGCAACTCAAGGAAGAAGAATATCACAATAGAAATACACGACATGATTGGCGTGCAGTGTGTGCTGTGTGAATGGAAAAGGGAGAGTCAGAATTGTATGTATCTTTCACCATGGTGGATGCTTTATTTATAGGATACTGACCTGAGCCCTGATGGATTGATGGTTGAATTCCACTATCTTTTACCAAGATATTCAGAGATATGGATAACTGAAAGATAGCGGTTATGATAATATATCTTCTGTTCATTCATAGTTATGATAATGGGTTGAGAATTTAAATATTTGAAATAAAGATAATTGGGCCTATCTTTATTCATCCGTAACACAAACCTTAATTTTTTTTCCTTGTAAATAATTTTAGATATATTACATAAGATTGTGGAGCAATCTCTATCATACATGAGAAGCAAGGTTATGCAAAAACAACAGAGGACGCTCTAACTGATGTTTTTAAGGCAAGTATAGTGACGATCTTCTTATTCCCTATTCTTCTTATTCCTCTTGTCTTATTCTTATTCATATATCCACACATTTCTTTCCTTTGTTTATATTAGGTCCCCTACATGCCAATAAAAATGTTTTCTATACCAATATACCAATATTTCTATACCAATTATTTTGTATTAAGTCCCCAAATTTTACTGTATGTTAAGAGTTAAGAAGCCAATATTGATGGTTAATAGAATTCACATGTCATTTATAGAGTATATTACGTTTATTATGGACTCATCTTTCACACATATTGAAGTTGTATACATTGGGATTATGAGGTTAGAGTATCATGTTGGGAGTAATAAAGAGAATAGGTCATATCTTTTTTTAAAAAATATGACATTCTAAATCAGTTATTTAATAAATGATGCAAAAAGTGAAAATACAACATCGGTTGCCGGACAAATCGATGTAGAAAATGAACTTTCTACATTGGTTTCTTAAAAGAACCGATGTAAAATTACTAACAACAATATTGATTTTTTTTTTTACAGAAAATCGATGTTGAATTCACATAATTTACTAGATACAACATCGATTTTTATAAAAATCGATGTTGACATGTAAATTCAACATCTATTTTTGTAAAAATCGATATTGTTATGTAAATTTAACATCGATTTTTACGAAAAATCGATGTTGAATTTGCATAGTTTAAATTTTTTTTGTTAATTTCTTATTTTTTTAAAAATCGATGTTGTGTAGTTATGCTAAATTAAAATATATAAACATTAGTGTGAATCATATTCTCTATCATAATAAATATAAATAAACAAATTATAATGTCGGGAAAACTTACACCACGACCACTCTTGGTAGCCATCGTCGAGATGTATTGCTTCTCATTTTCCTTGTACCAAACCATGTACTCAAGGTTTGGTGACATGAAGTCCTGAACCAAAGGGGGAAGGTCGATGTGCTGGTCCTTAACCTCCCAGCGTCTAATAAACGGTCTTAGCTTACCGACCCAGTTATCTTCTCACTTACCACGAAAGGAAAGGTCATGCACACCCTTCAGCTTCTTGGGAGTACGTGGGATTGGCTGGTCCCTTCCAAATTGTCGCATGCATCTATCCGGCTGCGAATACTCAACTATGTGGAAGCATATAACAGGAGTAGTTGTCATCCACAACAGTCGTTACTGCTCAGATGCACCAAGAAATTCGTACTCTCCATATGGTTGCCAAACCACCTGCATAGGCCAAATAAACACACAATTATGTAACGACATGGACCACAACTGCACAGTTAAAAACCCTTAAAAATAACTAAACGTACCTCATCCTGACTGAGGGATTCCAATCTCATCCTATACGAGAGCAGCTCGTGTGCTCGAAACTGGCCTAAAACATTAAACCTTATTTCAAAATAACTGACATTAGAATACTATAAGACTGAATTCCAAGAATTGTTAAAAAAACAAAATATACTAACATATACCGATGCCGTAATGCCACTCCGGGTCAGTAGGCTACGGAATAGTTGGAGCAATTGGTGGAAATCTCAGCCACGCCCATACCTGAAGCAGCATTTGACACCCACCAATGTCACTTCTGCGTGATTTGTACACTCGCACATTTGTTTAAACAAATGTGCCAGGACTACAGAGCCTCAGCTATATCCTCCAATGTCCTCAAAGTCTCCATCAAGCAATGGGACGTAACGCACCACGACCATGCTCCCCCCGGATTTATATCTCAGCAACCATGCTCCAAGAAGGCGCGCAATGTGCACCTTCGTAAAGCGCATCACAGTGACAAAATCGAAAAGTATCTCACCCCAATGCGCAAAATGTCTATCAAAGAAAGACAGGCGCAAATACCCACCTCTAAGCTCGGTGTTTGGTTGAGGTTGATGACCAAAAACCTCCTGAATGACGGTCGGCCATTCGTCTAACGTGGCTCCTGTAACGATATTGTCCTCGGTGGGAAATCCTAAAATACCAGCCACGTCTTCCAACATAATGGTCATCTCTCCCTGCGTCATATGGAAGGTATGAGTCTTTGGTCTCCACCACTCAACGAGAGCACTAATAAGCGCATGATCAATCTAAAAAAAATTAAATAATCAATTCATATGTACAGTTATAATTTTTTTTTACTCATTTCCTACTTGCATATCTGAATATGTCGCTTGCGTGCGACATGTAGAAAGCCAACATTTCTTAACATATCACCAAAAATGTCAGGTATATCAGCGTGAGGTGGCCCCCCGTCACTTTACAACGTCGAGTCTTCAACAGTCGAGCTGTGTCATCATTCTACACAGCTTGTGAAACGTGGGTGCGCTGAGTACGCCTACGCAAAACACCCCACTTGTATGGGGTAGGGATAACATGGGTCGTTGGATCCATGAGCTCACCCTTATGATCGGATCCAGAGCGCGAAGAATCAATCGAAGATGAATCAACCATCTAATGAGTATCTTAATAAAAATAAATGAAAATTTAAATTAAAAAAATATCTTCAGTTCACAAAACATTACAAATAATTATCCTATCAAATTAATTAAACCTAATGTACGTCGCTAACAATCCTAAACCCTAAACCAAACACCCTAAACACTAAACAATGAACCATAAATCAAACACCCTAAACCTTAAACCCTAAACCAAATAACATAAACAATCAACCCTAAACCATAAACCAAACACCCAAAACCCTAAACACTCAAACATAAACCCTAAAACAAACACCATAAACCCCAACCCCTTAACCCTAAACCCGTAAACTAAACACCCTAAACACTAAACCATTAACCTAAACACCATCTACACTAAACCATAACCCTAAACCCGTAAACCAAACACCCTAAACCCTAAACCCTACCCCCTAACAATTTTCTACAAACCTAACATCTACGTCGCTAACAATTTCATATCTCTAACAATTTTCTAATTCAATAATATAGCATATTAAATAATATGCAAATTATTAAATTCACCTACTTGTTGGTAGAGCTTCGCTGTAGAAATAATCTTTTAGAGAGAAGGCTAAAAAACTTTTAGAGAGAAGGTGAAATAGTAAGAAAAAAGTGAAATGTTTTGGCCATATATAGCACTCAAACATGCCTAATTTGGGTGTGTTTGAGTGCCCAAAATCTCAAAATATTTTCAAAACAGTCCCAAATTTTAAATTATTTATTAAAAAAGTATTATTTATGTAAATCCACCGTTGATGGTGAGAGCTTGTTGGGTAGGGGGCTTGAAAACGACTGTGTCTTGATCAAAGAATTGGGACTCATTGATGCAAAATAGGAAGAGAGAGAATGTTAAGGGTTGGTTAAAACAGATAATTTGTAGAAACATAAAAAATAATATAATAGTTTAATTATTTGTTTAATATAAAACATTATCTCTCTCAAAAAAATTAAAAGAAAATAGTATAAAATCTTGTCCGTTCTAACATTTGGAAATACATCTAACGGTTAGTTTCAAGCTACAGTAATTACTGTTTTCATTGGTCCACCGGTAGGGGTGGCCAAAATAATCTGAACTACACTGAACTGTAGTTAACTGAACCAAAATTAACTAAATAAAACTTAACCGTTGTAGATAAAAATTGAACTGAACTATTTTCAGTTCATTTTTAAAGAAATAAACTGCTATATGAATAATTGAGTGAACTACCATGAACTATCAAACTGTTTGTGGCAAATTTTACACCTAACTTTATACTTTTGGCAAATTTTATTCCAATTTTTGTGCTCATTATTGTAGAAGCAAATAACATAAGGGGTCAAATTGTTTTTTTTAGAAATTTTAAATTTTTTCTATGAGCAAAAAATACTTTTATTATATGATACACCTTTTACAGAAAATAGATAAAGGATTTTAAAAAGAGTATTATCAAGCGTTGATTTTTTTTTTATCAGATAAAAAAAATATAAGATCTAATAATAAATTCAAATCATCTTTTAGTCAAACACAAAGAAAAACACACAAAAATTTATATTGGTTCATCTCTACCTCAAAATTGCATATTGTTCCTGACAATCTACCAAGTTTTCACTAACTTATCAAAAGTTACAAGTATTCTTCATTGTCAGTTATGGCTCTTACAAAGACAAACTTTACCCCAAGCTTGACTTCAACACAATATTCTTTATCCTACCAAATCACTACTAATTCTAAACAAATCAACAAGATTTGTTGAAAGTTTGCACGATGACTAATATGTGATCATCTTAAATACAGAGATACAAACCATGATTTGATAGCACATCAGGCACAATTTTTATCACTTGTATTCATGGTTATCAAAATTGTGATTTAATTCGTAAAATCGTATGAGATTACGATTCTACAGTGCCTCCATGAGTTAATCGTGAGCAGAATAAAAAATTGAGCAAACTCGGGTGAATTCTCTGTTAAGAAAGTATCATTCCATTTTTATACGAGTTAATTGTACTTTTTATCCTTAATTTCTTAAATTTAACAAATTTTGCTTCAAGCAAATTAATTTGACATATTTTATTCTAATTTTTAATAAATTTGTGATTTTTATTCTGTCATTTTATTTCTAACATAATTATATTTTTTAACCCAACATTTTTTTGACAAATTTTACACTTATTTTTTATTTTTGATAAAATTTATCCCAAAATAACTGGGATAAGCCAAATCATAGGATTGGGCAAAATAGCCTTCTGCGCCACTGTCCAGACCAGCCCGATTCCAGCCAAACACCCATGTCACCCACTTTCACATCTTGATCAATAGCTATTTGGAAAATCCTTGGAAAAGATTACTTAAGACAAGAACTTCCAGCCCATATATTATTCCAGAATGATGTACACTAACCATCGCCAATTTTCCTAGGCACGTGCGAATAGAACCAGTTTGAATTTGCATCAATGTCTATGCAGTGTTATAAAACCCGATCTGATCATTGATCCGGTCAAGGTACTAGATCAGTGATCCAACCGGTGAGTCAGTAATTGGTCTAGTTTGACCCAATTTATATTAAAAAATTTAAAATTATATTATATATAAACATTAAAGATGATAACACAAGTAAAATATATTAATAAAAAAAGTGTAAATAGTAACTAATAATTAAAACATAAGTCCAATTTTTAAATTCAACACAATCAAACCAATCTCTGTTTAACAAATTCTGGTGTGGACCACTTGAAACAGTGTTAATTGCAAAGCCAAGAGCCATTAGATTCCCCAGGTTGAAGCTGACTTTGCTTGTGACATAACAGCCAAACTCTTGCTAATGAGGCAAAGAATCTAGATAGCTTTTAGAAGCCTCACAATTTTATCTACACGATAATCAAGAGACACAACAATAATCAAATCCATGTTCCCCTTTTTACAAAATAATCAATAATGAATCTGCAGAATTAATGAATACCGTAAAAAGCATGAGAAGAACATGAACTTGAAAATTCCAAAAAGCATATATTAGAACAACAAGCTTTTGGCATTCAGAAAGAAAAGTATTGGGGAAATCATATGGTGAGAAACAGAGGTGAAGTCGGGGAGAAATAAACAAGCTGGTGAAGTTGGGGAGAAGTGAACGAAAATGCAGAGTTGGGGTGGAGCTGGCGGAAAATTGAGGGATTTGTTTGATAAGGTTGGTTTTGGGGATGGATGGGTCATTTACGAAATGGCCTTGGAGAGTTGTTTTTCTTTTTTAAGGAAGGGAAATGAAATTGGAGCTTGGCATTTCACACACTTGTCTTACATGCAGCTCTCCCGGGAATGGTTTGGGTCCAGTCCCAAAATTCAAATCCCTAACTCTTGTTCCCACACTTTCTTATTCCTACCAATCAATCTTTCTCATTTTTTATATTTAACTTTGATCCCAGACCTGACCCTCGAAAATCGCATTTGAAAGGTAGTTTTTAAAGACGGGTATTTTAAAAACTGCATTTGAAAGGTGATTTTTAAGACGATTATTATAAAACCGTCGTTGTATATATCGTAATATTTACAAAATTGTCACCGCCTAACATTCTAAGACGGTTTTTCTGGAATCGTCTTAAATGGTGTGTCGTAAAAGACTACTTTTGTAGTAGCGCGGGTTTTATAACATTGTGTCCATGACATCACTCCACCAATAAGATGCACCCCGTCCATAAGAGCGTGCACCGAAATTCAAATCAATTTTACCATATTTAAAACATAATAAATCGTACCATAAAGCATCTTGGTCATATAAAAATCTCCAACGCCACTTAGCCAACATACTCACGTTAAACACACCAAGATGTTGGATCCCCAAGCCTCCCTTAGACTTCGGAAGACGCACCGTGTTCCAATTGACCCAACAAATTTTGTCAGATTCAGAAAGACCGCTCCATAGAAATCTTCTCTGAATCTTAGTTAGAACATCAATAACTTTTTTTGCTGCCCTATAAAAAGAAAACATGTATACAGGTAGACTAGGTAGCACTGCATTTATCAAAGTTATTCCTCCACCTAGAGACAGGTATCGACCCTTCCAACCGCATAGCCTCCTCCTAAAGAGATTCGCGAGTTTTTTACCAAATGGGGTGGTTTTTAAAATTAATTACTATTTGGAATAATTTTAAAAAAAATTATCAAAGGTAGTAAGTCATAACATGTGGTACGATTTCTAATTTAGAAATGGTAACACCTGTTACGACATAAGTTTTTTTTTTCATTTACAACTTGAAGTTGTATCTGAGTTTTAATTTTTTTTCTATTTATAAGTTGTAAATCTATGTATGATTTCTAAGTCGTATAAGTCTCTTTTTTTATATGGGTTACAACTTTAAAGTTGTATATCCTTTTTTGGGACGTATACGACTTCTAAGTTGTATGACCTTTTTTTTTTTCTTTTGAATTTTATTTGTTTTAGTTTTTTTTATTATTATTTTTGTTTGAATATTTCTTCATTGTTTTTATTAATTTTGTGTTAGTTTTCCAAAAAAATATAAAAATTAGTTTAATTTAGTTATTTAAAAATATAAGTAATTTTAATTTTTGTGATTTGGTTTAATATTTTGTATGTATTTTTATATCATTTTATTTAAAAACTTAGTAATTTATGTTATAATTAATTTTTATTATATTTATTTATTTATTTATTTTTATAATTTTTAGTAATGTTAAGATTTATATTTCAAAAGACTTATTCTTAGATAAAAATATTTTGCTACTAAATTTAACTTATAATATATGAAATAAGATATATTTATTTTTATTTTGTTAATTAAATTTTATAATTATCATTATCTTAATTAATCATTTGCCATAGTAATGTTAATTAATTTTTTTAACAATTATTTTAATATCAATAATAGATTTTATTTAAGTAATAATAGTAGGTAACATGTCATTCATAAAAAGTGTAATGAATATGAAATGAACATTACAAAGTAAATAAAAGTAAAAAAGTAGAAATAATATTATTTGTCAACTTCCTTGTATGAATAATTACGACGATTATGTCCTTCAGTTTTACACAATAAGCATCTTTTGCCTATTTGGAATTAATTTGTCCATCTCATTATGTATATGAGTAGTGACTGACCTTCCTAATGTCTGTCGTCGTTTTGAAGTATCAGACAAAAAATATGGACCCAGATATTTAGGTCAATTATCTTCGCTTCCAAGGGAATGAAAGTGATTTTGATAAACTTTGCAAATGTTTCTCATCTTGTATACAGGGTCAAGAAAGTCATCGTAATTTAAATTGTAAGAATCACACGTTGCAATTGCATGCGAGCACGAAATTCGACATGCATGGAAATGTCCGCAATCACACGACCATTCGTTCAACTTGACAGTACATGTCATTGCTCATTGCCCATGTCGCATATTTGCAATTCCCTGAACCTCAAACTCTTATGTTTTTCAAACGTACATGTGAACGTAATGCGAGGTAGCAATACGTTGATTTTCTTGCATCATGACATACACCTCTTTAGAGTACCTGTGTCCTACCTTGATCATATTCATGATTTTCATGCCATTAGTAACAAATGAGTCATTTATTTTATTAAATCCTTCATTGACTAAGGCAGTAACAGGCAATGTTCTGGCTCCTTTCAAAACAAAATTCATATATTTCCAGGCACATTTTGACTGTTGAGATCTTCAAAATAAGGAATTTAGATGTCGCGCTAAAGCGACCAACACACTGAGTGAGGCATGCTATTGCGTGGAGCGAGGCATATTGTCGCGCTGAGCGAGACAAGTCGCACTGTGCACAATTTCCAGATATTTCATGATAGAGAGGAAATTGCACTGAGCGAGGAAGGGCCGGTTGAGTGAGACTTGCAGTCACGCTGAGCGAGGAAGAGCATGCTGAGCGAGAACACGATTTGTCTCTCTAAACTCACCCAAAAACCCTAGGAACTCCCTCTCCACCACCCACAACCACCATCAACCACCACGGGCCACCATTACTTGCCACGAGACCACAACACGGAGAAGATCCTCGTAATCGGAGCGGAATCTTCGAAACTCCTCTCGAAGTTTTGGTAGAGAACAGAGCTCCAAATCCTTCTTTCTTGGTTTTCTTGAGGTAAGTTTGGTTTCTTTTGTCTTCTCCTAGCTAGTCTAAGCTTCTCTTAGTGTCTCTTGTGTTTTGGGTACCATTGTTGGGAGTTTTACACTTCCTTTGAAATCCCTTTGAAAATGAGATGTTGTAAAAGTCTCTTTTTATGAAATTGATATCACTTCGATGATCCTTGTTGAAACCCGATCACATTGGTGTTATTGGAATTTTAAAATGATGTCTTTTGATGTGAACTCCCAAAACACCGTTTAGTCCCTTTTTAATTTGAGTGGGTATTTGACCCCAACTGTTAACATTGACATTGTCTTTGGAATCTATACTAAATTGTCTTCGATTTGGTACATAGAGCTCTGTGTTTGGACAAAAACACGTGTATTCTCAAAACAACATCGTGAGGCTTTAACGGGGGAACTCATAGTTGGGTAAGAAGAGTTTATTCTTTGGTTATAGTTTTGACACCATAGTTGGGGGCCAAGAAGCCCAACTATGGAGATAACTGCCTGTCCCTATTGTGTGCTGGCTTTTCAAGAAAAAATAAGCTTTTAACCAATGGGATGCAATGTATTTATGATTGATGTGTGTTTGTTCCTATGTATACTTGTCTTCAAGAACAAACGATGTTTTTAACTAATGGGATGTGATGAATTTATTATTGATGTTTATGATGATAATGTTGAAATGAGATGATATTGATGTTTCTGATGATAATGTTGAAATGAGATAATGACGATGTGGTTGATGATGTTCAAATGAGATAATATTAATGTGGTTGACGATGTTGAAATAAGATGAGCTTGATATATGTGATGATGATATTGAGATGATGTGATGTTGATGTTGATAATGACAGTGATGAGAGATAATGTTGATGTGAACAATGTCATTGTGTAATGTGGATATACATGGATACCCATGGGGGGGTGCATTACTAGTTATCATTGCGAGGAAGGATTTGTTCCTAGTTAGGTCATGCATTGATGATGTCCATGGGTGTATGTTGTGTATGTACACGTGGGATGCAGTGACCAGTTGGTTATCCTTGCGGGCAAGGATTTGTTTCTAGCCATGGTCAGTGTATCAGTGAGCCCATATTGGTATGTTTGTGTATGTACATGGGGGTGTATGACTGGTTATCCTTGCGGAGAAGGATTTGTTCCTAGCCAGGTCATGCATTGATGGTGCCCATGTTTCATACTTCATAATTGCATGAATGAAAATAGAATGGTGGCAGTAAGTACCGGGGGTACTAGGGGGCATATCACTCTGTTTGGATCTCCCTTGAGACTCAGGGCTGATCACCATGGGGGGAGCGACCTGTGCACTACAGGGTGACCTCGATGAGCTACTGCATCATTTTCCTAGAGAGGTTATTTCCATGAGAATGGTACCACATTGCATTCTGAGAGATAAGTCAGGTGCATGCATCATTCTGAGAGGTTATTTCGATGATTGTGGTTGTTATTGATGATTTCTTCCTAATTATTGTTGTCTGATGTTTGTTGTTTATGTATAATAAATTCATCCTTGCATTTGTTTTGTACCGTGTGATTGGTGCTTGTGATGATCGCGAACTTTCATTCGTGTAAGCAGATGAGAAGCAGTAGGTAACCTTGGAGAGAAATCTTATTTTGTTGGAGCCGCCGAACCGACGTGAGAGCGTTGGAATCCTTTTTGGAAAAAAGTTGTGTTTTGTCAATCAACTCTTTCTTATTTAGTCCCCTGATTCTTTTTGTGGATATGTAACTTTCCAAGTGTATATACATGTAAACAAAAAAATTAAGTTCTAAACATGCGAATGATATGTTCTGGTTTAGTATATGCATACATATGTATTCAATTATGTAATTGTATCATGTGTATGATAATTGAATTATCGCGAAAAATTTACTACCATTTTCATAATCAAATTAATGGAGTTTCCATTAAAATTTGAAATCCACACGATTAGAGTTAGTGATATCGTAGCGACAAGGCGGGTCGTTACAGTAGTCATATGCTTATACCGTTTTCCTTCATCATATGCCTGAGTCCATTTACTCTTGAGGATTTGGTCTAGCCAATCTACTGCTTGTGGAAACTCTGATCGCATTGCGAGTAACTTTACCTTAAATCACGGTTTCCTCAACTCATATCCTATGACAAAGACAACATAATGAATATCAAACATGGTGAACATGTAATAATGCAAGAATTTTTATCATGAAATGGTTAGAAGCTTACCATATTGATGACTTGTTTTTTTAATTCAACATTTTTAAACTATTTGTTAAAATTTGATGTAATGTGGCGAATGCAATAGACAAAAGATACATATGATCCATTCTACCCAATTCGTTCTGATTGCAAAGTTACTAGCTAACTGGTTCCCCTATCTGATATAATACACAAATTTGGTTGAGGTATGTAACATATCTCCTTAAATTATGAAAGAACCACTTCCAAGCTTCTTTGCTCTCGCTCTTAACAATTGCGAAAGCAATTGGAAAAAGGTTTCTACTACCATCTTGTCCAATGGCAGTCAACAAAGTACCACAATATTTTCCAGTTAAAGTGTTCCATCTACTTGCATAATTGGCTTGCAATATTTAAAGCCTTCAATGCATGGCTTAAAAACCCAAAATACACGATTAAGAATCACCTTAGAAGAGTCATCCTCACCATCCTCCATTGAATTGGATGTTTTGTATCTAACAATTGTACCTGGTACAAAGTGTGTAACAGTTGTCATCCATACAGACAGATAACTATATGATTGTTCCCAATTTCCAAAAGCCATTTCAAGAGCTTTTTGTTTAGCTGTCCAAGATTTTTTATATGACACAGGGATGTGAAGAATCAACATGTTAACTAGCTCATGGACACATGGAAAATTAGAAGAAATGCACAGCCTGACTAGTGAACGAATAATATCACAGCTTGGCTAGTGAGCGAATAAATGCATGCATTCATTTTATGTTTCTTCTGTCGTTATCCAACTTGACTGAGGCAGGTGACTATAGTTGGGGTGCAGCAGTATTAGCTTCCCTATTTCAATCACTAGATCCGGTTGTTTAGCCTTTACAAACTGAAATAGTTGGATGTTTGTTGCTACTACAATCATGGGCGTGGGATCGCATTAGATGAAATTCCCCACAGATACATTACCTGTCAGACGAATAAGTACAGGAAGGACTTGGATTTCTGCTTGCACAAAGGTGGTCTCGTCCTATGACACAAACAAACATACCTACCAACTTAATCAGATTGATGTTGAATTCAAAGGAATCACTTGAAGAATGGACAAAGAATCAAGCTTGGTTTTAGCTTTCAACATGCCTTGAAGTATTGAAGAATAACTTGTGATTAAATGTAAAAGGAAGAAGCATTTCTGGTGATCCAAGTGCATTGCATTCACATTATTCATTTAGTCAATTAGTTTAAGAAAAAGAATTCACAAGGCTTTGATAAAATGTTTAAGTTTCATAATTAAATTAAAGGTTTTTTTGGAAAATATGTTTTCTACTGATTTAATCGATTACTTTAACGAGATAATCGATTATGTTGTTCTTAGCGCTTTCTGGAAATATTTTCAAGAACAATGTAATCGATTACATATCGGTTTAATCGATTATTTTACCTTGGTTCACATATAAACTGCCTTGATGATCATTTTAATCGATTACCATTGAGCTGTTATCGATTACATAGGTTAAACAGAAAAATCATCTCTCTGTCTTAATTGATTACCAAATACGATAATCGATTACATCATATGCCTATGCTTAACATATCTTGCTTCATTAATCGATTACCAGAATCCGTAATCGATTACACTGTGTATTTCTTGTTTATGAAGCTTCCTGTCTTAATCGATTGCTTATCGAAATAATCGATTATTCTGTTCGTTGCTTCAACCCAGATTTTTATAGAACCCTTTAATCGATTACATGCTTGATTTAATCGATTACATAAGTGAAATAATCGATTATTGGGCACGTTTAATCGATTATTGACGGTTAGAAAGTTTGTTATAAATAGAACCCTTGCTCAGCTTGTTTTGTAATTTTGGTCAACTCATATTTTGAGCCAGCATAAGCTTTCTAAACACATTCTTAGTGATTTTTCTGGGTTCTATGAGTGCTTGTCTTCGCTAAAACACTTATGGGTCTTTAAGTGATTCTTGAAGCAAGAAGAGTCTTTTCAAAGGTTAAGGATAGATATGTTCTGAGTTTGTTTTTGTCATTCAACCTGGTATATTCATTCATGAGCATATCATTCATTGGATCATCAGGTGTTTTCTCTCCTTAAACTTTGCGGTTGTAATTCTTTTGTGAACTTGTATTTGATTGTCTATTGTAATTGGGTTTCTTGCTTGTAATCTAGAGATAGAGTTTCTCTAGGGGTTGTACTGAGTAGTGTTCTCAGTGGGGTTGTCTCTAAGAATCTAATAGCGTTTTTAGATTTCTGAACTTTATCTAGGGTGGATAAAGAGAGACTTTGTAATCACTTGTAAGAATAGAAAATTGCAATAGTGGAACTCGATCCATTCTAGTGTTGAGTGGAAGAAAACTGGATGTAGCTTCATAGTGTTTGAAGTGAACCAGTATAAATTTTGTGTCTTTTGATCTTGATTTCTTTCTTGATTATATATTGTTTGACTTGATAATCTTGCCTTGTTTATTAATTCAATTTTGAGCTATTGGATACCTTGGACTGAACATTTGATTGAATAAAGATTCTTGGTTTTAAAAGTGATAAAGATCCAAAGGGAAACTCTGATTTTAACTAAGAAATTTTTAATTTATCAAGCCAAACCAATTCACCCCCCTCTTGGTTAAGTGTGAAGTGTTCTTATAAGATAACAATTGATACACGACATATTTGATAGACTACATATAAACGATGTTCATTTCTTAATCTTCATGTTAAATATTTTTTTTGTGTGTTTCTTATTTGTTAATAAATATGTGACAATAATAATATATGTGTTGTAATTCTTGTGAACACCTAATGAGACATCCAAAATAAGACCATTAATTAATAATGTTGAGATATCTATGATTGTTCGTGACAAAAGTACATCTTATATGTTTTGCAATTATGGAATAGCACCCAATAGACAGGGTCATGAGACAACTTAGAATGCGACAAAATATTTCAAATGACCCACCAAACCTAGACCAACTCCACGACATATATGAGAGGGAGAACAAATATTTTTTTGGCCTTACCATCATCGTCACTGGATTAACACATGGAATCATTGGAATGATTTTATTGTTCAAGGTGTAATAGACCACAATTTTTTGCATGAAAATTCAGAATACATGCAATGGGATATATGTTGAACTAGATGATATATATCGAGTGAAGGGACACAATCTACTGAGGTTGTAACTTTACTCTTACAATTTTGATAAATTATTTATTGCTATTATTATTCATTATATATTTCTAACTTCATAAATCTTAATTTACAGTCTCATCTTCGCCATCACCACCATCAATCACATGTTGAACCCAATGCACCTCCGGTGCATGTTTCTGGATTTATGCTCCACTATCATCAACCACTTGCACAACCTTTTTATCAATCAATGAGTTTCTCTGGATACATGCCTCAAGGATGTGAACAAAGTTCACAACCATTTGGATTTTCATCATATGTGCCTCAACACTCATTTCAAGTTCCTTCTACCTCAAATATTTTTGAAAGACTCTCACAGAGGTTTGGAACCACTTTCAACACTCCGTCATTAGCATATAACACACCACCATCGACCTCTTTTTTATCATCCATCATTACCTACTCAAATGCATGACATGGGTAATGAGGATGACGAGGATGATGATGATAATAATACCACCGATAATGATGATGATGGTGACGATGATGATCATGTTCCTCAACAACAACAAACACAGACACATGATCATCCTAAAACAAGATGAGGAAGAGGTGGTAGAACAAGAACAAACTCATCAACAAATCCAGTGCAACAAGATGAAAGACCTCAACGCGTATATAGAAGAACTCGTTGTGAGACATCATCCCACTATTAATTTTTTTTCTTAAACGAATGTGTAATGTATTTGAATTTTATTTGTTAAATGTAAGTCTTTTAAATAAAATAATTGAAAAAATTGATTAACAAGAAAAATAAAATTATTTCATATATTATAAGTTAATATTAATAGCAAAATATTTTCATCTAAGAATAAGTCTTTTGAAATATAAATCTTAACATTACTAAAAAAATATAAATAAATAAATATAATAAAAATTAATTATAACATAAATTACTAAAATCTTAAATAAAATGATATAAAAAATACATACAAAATATTAAACCAAATTACAAAAATTAAAATTAATTTCATTTTTAAATAATTGAATTAAACTAATTTTTATATTTTTTTAAAAAACATACACGACATTAAAAAAACAATGAAGAAACATTCAAACAAAAAAATTATAAAATAACTAAAACAAATGAAATTTAAAAAAAAGGTCATACGACTTAGAAGTTGTAGACCCAAAAAACAAATGTATACGATTTTAAAGTCATAACCCATATAAAAAAAGACAAATACGACTTTTGTATAAATAAAAAATAAATAAATCTCAAATATGACTTCAAAGTCGTAAATGAGAAAAAAAACACTGAAGTCATAAATATTTTTATAGCTTCAGTTAAAAAAACAAAAAAAAAAGGATATGTCGTAATAGGTGTCACAACTTTTGTATTAGAAGTCGTACCACCTGCTACGACTTACCTCCATTTGGTAATTTTTTTATAAAATTACCCTCAAATGGTAATTAATTTTAAAAACTACCCCCATTCGATCAAAAAGCCGTAGATCCCAAGAATCAGCCCTTTTGGGGTTAGCCCTAATAGGGATCCCTGGAAACTTAAAAGGAATCATTGCAGAATAACAATACAAAAAATCTGAGGCACCATTAAGAAAGTCATTAGAAATATTTACACCGTAGATCTTACTCTTTTAAGAGAATTTACCTTCAGCTCAGGCATGAGCTCAAAACTCCTTACGATGCCTTTGATTGCCAAAGGTTCTCCTAGCAAGCTTCCCCAACCAAAATGGAGTCATCTGCATATTGGAGAAGGGAATATGAGATATAGTCATTTATTCTGAACCTCGTAAAACATCAACTAACTCCGCCTTCTTCACTAACCCTCAAATACCCTCCACCACCATCATAAAGAGAAGAGGTGTGAAGGGACCACCTTGTTTCAAACCTCGCTCCACTCCAAACTCCGTCGTAGGACTACCATTAACCAAGATAGACATAGCTCCGGAACACACAATTGTTCTCACCCACTTCCTCCATATAGGATCACACCCAAGAGGCCTCATCATATAATCTAAGAAACTCTAGCAAACAAAATTGTAGGCTTTTCCTAAGTCAATTTTGAAAAGAAAACAACCACAATTTCTGGAATTCACATAATCAATAAGTTCATTTGTGACCACCACCTTGTCCAAAATAATACGACTAGACATAAATGTAGTTTGCCAAGGGGAAAAACAAACCCAAGAACCGTTTTCACCCTTAACGCTAATAATTTTGAAATGATCTCGTGCATATTCCCAATCAACGAAATTGGTCTATAATCTGCCAAAGATTGAGAATTATCCTTTTTCGAGATCAAAGCAATAAAGGAGGAAGTTTCAACCTTCAACAAAATACCTGATGAGTGAAACTATTACACCATTCCAAATATCTCATCTTTCAAGACACCCCAACATGCTTTAAAGAAGGTAAAATTAAACCCATATGGAGCAGGGATTTTATCTTCATCGCAACTCCATATTGCAAATTTAATCCCATCTTTCGAAAAACGTTCTATCAGAGATAGCGACTGATCAGATGAAAGCTATTTAAAATCACTTTCTCCTTAAAAGATTTGCTGAAAATATTTAACCACTTTCTCCTTGATCTTCGTCACCCCTTCAATCTAACCTTCACCGCACCTGATGGCTGACAAGTGATTCTTCCTACATCATTCTCGCAGACTTGCATGGAAAAACCATGGATTCTCATCCCCTTCCTTAACCCACCAAGCTCGAGATATTTGAACCATCATAAAATAGAAACCTCCTCCGTCAAAAGAAATATGTCTAATCTACTCACTGCAGCACCATCAGAACTGAACCATGTTAATTTCGTGAGTGAAATTAAAATTTTAAGATTTGTTGAGTAACTGGAAACTGGTACACAGTGATGGTGCAAGAATGCACTTTCACTCACTCTTGCAGTATCAGAAAGAATGATACTCACACACTTGATCTTGTGTTTCACACACGCTCACACATCACACAAATGCACAATCTGAAAAAACAGAGTACTGCAGTAAAAATTCAATTTATTTTCTCTGCTGTCATATTATTCTCTCTTAGTCAAAATGACATAGCATAGTG